>JAGVVM010002309.1:0-12995 GCA_019149425.1 Psidium friedrichsthalianum
AATTCGGAGGGGAGGAGACAACGTGAAACAAAAAGGGAGATCCTCTCTCTCTCTTTGGAACTATCTGCCATGAAGTCCAAAGCCACCAATTGAGAGAGGAGTTGGCCACGACCCTCAAGTGTGCACCGCAATTCTGAACTTCACTAAATCATACATTCTCAAAGGCGATCCGTAAGTCAAGCGTTGAGGAAAGGAGAAGCTTGGACACTCAACCGTCCTTCGGTGAAAAAGCAAAAGAAAGAATGTTTCTTGTCTTTCGTTTTTCTTTTGCTTTCGATTTTGATTATTTTGCTGCATAACGCTCAAAAAGGCAGTCAATAATCCCAACGAATGCAAGCATCAGATGTACAACAGTCGACCTCATGAAACCCAGATAAAATCTGCCCGCATCTCATACGCATCAAGCTAGTGCCCCAACCCGTGTGTGGTACGCCTCAGGTCGATACTCTTATCTCTCCAGCATCCCCGCGTAAACACGCCTCAGGGCCAACCTCCACTAGTCACTCCTCTCGGTGGCACACGTTATGCTCACAAACAATTTCAGATTCAAACGCCTCAATAGGGTAGAGGACAACATCAGGCGATCTCACCAAACAAACATGCAGACCAGCATAGTATGACATGTACACACGAACCACATAAGTGTTTTACGCACACGTTCAATTCATTAGGGTCTAGACTCTGCACTTCATGTTAACCAAGTCGGGTTCTGGAATTTAATGAACGTCCATCAATCTCATTTTAGATCTGGAGAGGGGCCTTGGCCCATTACCATTTATTAAAGTGATATTCAAATCATCTTAAGTGGGTTTGTCAAGCCCATGATGGAATTAATTCAAGACGGCCCAATCCAAGTTCAATAATCCAATTCAAGCCCTCTAATTATTAGGCCCAACTCTCTTTCAATGGCCCATGTTCAATCATCCATGATGTGTCTTAGTAGAGGCCCAATTAATAAGATAAATTTTCGTGCAAGGCCCAAGGCTTGAAATTTACTTAAGCCCATAAAGTCATTTTTCACTCAATTAGGCCCAATTTAGCCTCCCAAGCCCATATATATTATTAGGCCTTAAATTTTTATATTCAAGCCCATAAATACAACCCAAGTAAGTCTTCATTTTCGCCCACTGAAAGGCCCATTAAAATAGCCTAAGTTCAAAAGCTCATAATTGGCCCATTTAGCTTAAAATTGGCCCACAAGCCCATTTGTATTCATTAAGCCCATCATCCACACGCCTATGCCTCTCATTTGCAGCCCATAGGGTTCAAATTTTCGTCCATTAACAAGGCCCACTAGGAACATTTAAGTCCAATAGTCTATTTTTGCTCATTTTAGCCTAAAATGGGCCTCCAAGCCCATTTTTATCAAATGGCCCACTAAATAGGCGCCCCTAACCATAATCTTCAGTCCATGTTAATCACTTCAAGGCTTAAATAAATCCCAATCGAAATACCTAAGCCCCACATTCAATTAATCTTGCTAAAGGCCTAACTAACCTCACTTAGTTTAGCCTAAAGTACTTATTAACCAACTAATCTACTTAGAACACCACACAAATCAGCAACTAAGCCTTACATACTCTACTCCTAAGCTGGGATTAGGAGTGTGGCTTACCCGAAAGTGGCGGGAACGAAAATGGCAACAAGAGGACACCGGGCGGCCGATTAGGGCTCACGGCCAACGGGAAAGAGGGGCGGCGGCAAGGGCTGTTCTAGTAGCTCCAAGGGACTCTCAAGGCCTAAAAATGGTGGCTTCACAAGTTAGAATGGGTAGGGAGGTGGGCGGAGCAAGCTTGGACCGTTCGAGCTTCAACGGTGCAAAAGACGACGAAAATGAACGGAGGAAGAGCGGGCTGATGGGGTGTCCATACGGGGCTGTCCAGCCACGAAAATGAGAGGGAGGAGAGTCAAGAGGCTTACCAAGACGAAGGCAAGGCTGGCGGTGGCCGAATGGTAGAGGTTGAACGGTGGAACGGCGGGCGGACGGACGGCCTCGGGCGAGCTAGAGCGAACGGGAGGGAGAGAGATAGAGAGGTGAGGTCGGGTCGGTCCAAGGGGAGGCTTCATGGCCTTGAAAATGAAAGGACAAGGGATGAAGAAGGCTTACCGTGGCGTCGTGGAGGCTGGACGGTGGCTGGTCGGCGACGGGAAGGGGCGGTGGAAGGTGGAGTCGGGCGATCGGGCGGAGAAGGGAGAGGAGGAGGAGAGATGGCGTCGGGAAAATGAGGAGGAGGAGGAAGGAGAGGGCCGGCGGAATGGGGGAAAAGGGGAAGAGAGAGAGAGAGATTATCCTAGCTTAGATAAATTCAAAATAAGATAGTGGGAGTAGGTAATGGGTTTCTTGGTGATTTGATTTGTACTTGGAATGACATTTGATGGATTGATGGACAACCTTAGAAATTGTGCATGATTAACATTTGATTGACTGATATGGCATCTGATTTGACTTGCCTCGATTTGCGTGCCAAATGCACTGATTGGTCCCGAGCGCGAACGAACTTGGGACTGGATTCGGTTTCATTCTTTCATGCTCACTTTCAAATAACTCTATTTAATCTAATACTAAGGACTGAGCATTTGCCGGGGCATTTCGATAAATTTTCCATTCACGTCTTGCTTCGCGACGTTTGCCGACTGATTGCCCTTCTGGCGGCGTTTCTGCAACTGATCCCATTTCTCCATTATGACTATCTTGGGAACTCGATTGTCCGACACCGGAATTCATTTTGGGGTCAGATTCATTAAATACCGACTCTGTCAATATCTCAGACCTACGGGCGGCTGTTTGGGAAAACTTCCCAGGTGGCCTTGCCCCTTCGGTTAGTCGTCCCAGGGTAGCTAATCCTGAGTGAGTTTCGGTCTAGAGAGTACTAACGAAGTCTATCCATTCATTCAGAAGTCCCGATAACTGGGTCGAATTTTCAGACTGTCACAATTCTTCCCTCCTTATAAAAATTTCATCCTCGAAATTTACAGTCTACAAGATCACCATACCAAACTGCGATTACAACAGATTATCCAAACAAATATGGGTATTTCCTCTTCATCTCGTCTTCATTTTCCCTTGTCGCCCCTTCGGTTCCATGATGCTCCCAGATGACCTTGACCAGTGGTATTGTCTTGTTCCTTAAAACTTGCTCCTTTCGATCTTCGATTCTGACTGGCCTCTCCACGTACGAGACTCGATCATCCACTTCGATTACTTCATGATCGAGTATATGGCCAGGATCCGGCTCATACTTCCTCAGCATTGACACATGGAACACGCTATGGATCTGGGATAGGTTTGGCGGCAACGCCAGGCGATAAACTAGTGTCCCGACTTTCTCCAAAATCTCGAATGGCCCTACGAATCTTGGACTCAGCTTTCCTTTCTTGCCAAACCGAGACAATCCTCTCATCAGCGACACCTTCAGGAACACGTGGTCCCCAACTTGAAACTCCAACGGCTTACGCCGCTTGTTTGCATAGCTTTTCTTCCTGCTCTGAGCCGTCCTTAGTCTATCTCTGATCACCCTGACTGCCTCTACTGACTATTGGACCAATTCCAAGCCTGTTATGCTCTTCTCACCAACCTCGTCCCAACAGATCGGTGTCCTACAAGCCCTTCCGTACAGTGCCTCAAACGGTGCCATTCTGATACTCTGCTGATAACTGTTGTTGTAGGTGAATTCCACCAAGTGTAGTTGTTCTTCCCAACCACCTTTGAAGTCTATTACACATGCCCTTAGCATATCCTCCAAGGTCTGTATGGTCCTTTTCGACTGACCATCAGTCTGAGGGTGGTAGGCTGTACTAAACCTCAACTCCGTTCCCAAGGCACCCTGCAGACTTTTCCAAAATGTGGCTGTGAAACGAGGGTCACGATCTGACACAATACTTACAGGTACCCCATGCAACCTCACAATCTGCCTTACATACAATTCAGCCAGCTTTTCCAAGGTGGAGTCCTTTCGCACGGCAATGAAGTGCGCTGACTTAGTCAATCTATCGACTATAACCCATATTGAATCATTACCTCTCTGACTTCTCGGCAGTCCTGTCACGAAATCCATAATGACATGCTCCCATTTCCACTCCGGAATCTCCAAGGGTTGTAGTAGTCCACCAGGCTTACAATGTTGTGCCTTCACTTGCTGGCACGTCAAGCACTTGGCCACATGTTTTGCCATATCTACCTTCATTCCATTCCACCAGTAGTGCTGACGTAGGTTCTGGTACATCTTCGTACTTCCAGGATGAATACTATAATTGCTCCTGTGAGCCTCAGCCAAGATCCTTTCCTTCAACTCCTCATCGTTTGTCACGCAAAGTCGTCCTCTAAACTTCAATATTCCATCTTCGGTCACCTGAAACTCAGGTTTCCTCTTATCTGCATCCATCGATACAATCTTCTGGATACCAGGATCTGTAGACTGCAACTCCTTTATCCTCAGCTGAATTTCTGGTTCGATTCGCAAGGTAGCCATCAGGCTCGAGAGGGTTCCTACCTCAATCTTAAACTCTGAATCCCTTATTCCTTCCAATAGTGCCCATTCCTTAATCATCATATGTGCAATGCTCGACTTTCGACTCAAAGCATCCGCTACTTTATTCGCCTTTCCCGGGTGGTACAGAATATCGCAGTCGTAGTCCTTCAACAGCTCCATCCAACGATGCTGCCTCATGTTCAGTTCCTTCTGCGAGAACAAATACTTCAGACTCTGATGATCCGTATAGATCTGAAACTTCTCTCCCACCAAATAGTGTCTCCAAATCTTCAGTGCGAATACTATTGCAGCTAACTCTAGGTCATGCGTCGGGTAATTCGTTTCGTGCGGCCTTAGCTGTCGAGATGCATAAGCTACCACTCATCCATGCTGCATCAAGACACAACCCAATCCTCTTAGCGAAGCATCACTATAAATCTCAAATCCTCTAGGCCCTGATGGGATGGTTAATACTGGTACGGTAGTTAATCTATCCTTCAGCTCCTAAAAACTTTCCTCGCACTTCGTTGTCCATTCAAACTTCGACTCTTTCTTGAGCAAACGAGTTAGAGGGGCGGCTATCGCGGAAAACCTCTCCACGAAGCGTCTGTAATACCCCGCCAATCCAAGAAAACTTCGCACTTCAGTCACAGTTGTGGGCCTCGCCACTTCTCCATTGCTTCAATCTTTGCTGGATCGACTGATATTCCTTCGCCAGATACTAAGTGACCAAGAATGCCACCTTACTCAGCCAGAACTCACACTTGCTAAACTTAGCATACAACGAGTTGCTCTCTCAACGTCTGTAGAACGGTTTTCAAATGCTGCTCATGGTCCTCAGAGCTCTTCGAGTACACCAGGATGTCGTCGATGAAGACTATAACAAACTGATCTAGAAATTCCTTGAACACCCGATTCATCATATCCATGAATGCTGCTGGGGCATTCGTCAATCCAAAAGGCATGACGGTAAACTCGTAGTGTCCATACCTTGTCCTAAAAGCCGTCTTTGGGATGTCCTCTTTCTTAATCCTCAGCTGGTGATAGCCCGTCCTTAGGTCTATCTTAGAGAACACACACGCTCCTTGCAGTTGATCAAACAGATCATCAATCCTTGGCAGCGGGTACTTATTCTTAATGGTTACCTGATTTAGCTGCCTATAATCTCTACACAATCTCAGCGATCCATCTTTCTTCCTGACAAATAGCACCGAAGCTCCACATGGCGAAGCACTGGGCGGATAAATCCTTTATCCAGTAGCTCTTGCATCTGTACCTTCAACTCCTTCAGCTTCGACAACGACATCCTATACGGCGCTTTTGAGATCGGCTCAGTTCCAGGTGCCACTCAATTACAATTCTACCTCCCGCTCTGGTGGCAAGCCAGGTAATTCTTGAGGAAAAACATTTGGGTAATCTCTTACTACAAGCACTTCTTCCAACTTCACTTCTCGTACAGACGAATCTGTCACTAACGCCAAAAATCTTAGACAACCTTCGTCCATCAGCTTAGTCGCTTCCAGCGACGAAATCCAAGGGATGGAGGTTCCTCCTCGGTTCCTACAAACTCATACTCAGGGTGGCCTACTGGGTTAAATCGAATTACACTCCTACTACAGTCAATGACTGCCCCATTTCGCACTAACCAATCCATGCCAACAATTACATCGAAATCAAACATAGGTAAGACAGCCAATCGATTTCTTCCTCTCTATCGCCCAGACTATCTTACACCCCTTGCAACCCAACATGACAATTACTCTATCCTTTAACCGGGTAGTCACATGCAAAACAACATCCAAGGTCTAACATCTAACCCAGATAATTCAGCAAATCGCTCAGACACAAAAGAATGCGAAGCTCCAGGATCAAATAATGCATACGCAGTGTGACCACAGAGAGAGATGGTACCTGTGATCACCCCTGGCGCGTTCTCAGCCTCCTTGCGCGCCACTGCGTAGACCCTTCCTTGAACGGGTGGGCGGTTCCTATTTCCTTGAGGGCCAACTACGGCTTGTGGCTGCTGCTATTGGTATGGCAGTCTCGGGCCCCTCATCGGACAGTTCCTCAACTGTTGTCCCACCTGCCCACAACCAAAACATCCTCTAGTCTTTTTCGGGCAGGGGTTGTTCCCGTGTCTTCTGCCGCAGTCGCGACAGTTTGGTCCATATGGGAATGAGGGTTTTCCCAGAGTCCTCTTGACTGGTGGGACGAATCTCCTGTTATCTCTCATCGGCCTCTTGCCGAAATTCCTGTGATCTCGTCCCGGCATAAATCGCGATCCAGATGCGGTAGCCTTCTCCAGCAGGTCTCGCTCTATTGCCAGGGCTCTTTCATACATTTCATTGTAGTCCCTCAGTCCAGTGGCGATCAGCAAACTTTTCAGCTCGGGTCTCAGCCCTTCTCTGAACCTCCTTGCCTTGTCCCACGGGTCCTCTATCAGTCTTCGGGCAAACTTCGACAGCCTTGAGAATTCGCCTTCATATTGATCCACTAACATCTGCCCTTGGCGAAGTCTTATAAATTCTTCCATTTTTCTCTCTTGGGCAGCTTCAGAAAAGTACTTCCCATTGAATGCTGCACAGAAAGCAGCCCAGTTTGGTCTCACCCCTTCTGGAAAGACTCGTCCTTTGATGGCCTTCCACCAGTCGTCAGTTGTACTCTGGAGCTGATAGGTTGCCAGAGAAACCTTCTCTTCATCGGTGCACCCTAGCACAGTAAATGCCTTTTCCAACTGTTCAATCCAGAGGGCGGCTACCTCGGGTCCTCCACTTCCATCGAACTTAGACGGTTGCAGCTTCAGAAATTACTCCACAATATGATAGGTCTGTCGCCCTCCATTACCATGCCCATTGCCTCCATTGGTTCCATTCGCAGCGGTCAAGGCGGCCTCAGCTGCTTGGGCTACAGTGGCAGTTCTTTCCGCAGCCTGCCTACCCATCAAGTTACTGACCTCAGCCAGGACTCTCATCATTTCCTCAATTCTAGGGTCTCCTTCATGTGCTGGAGCCCTCGAGCTTGAAGCAGTTGCACTTGGTCTTCTGCCCCTATTGCTCATCCTCTCAGATCTCTCTCACACCTAAACCAGGTACAATTCCCTTCAGGAACCAGAACTCTAAAACTACCATCCAAGCTTTCGCTTGCCATCGCGTCTACTGACATGGATATGCATGTAAAGTTCGCTGCAGCTTTTAATGCAATTGGATTCGGTAGACACCTAGACTCAACCATGTCAATGAATAAGCTAGGTCACTCTATTCGCCTCCTCACCTAGAAGCCTGCCAGGAGCCGCTCCTTGATCGGGTCTCTGCCCCGGCAACCACTCCCCGCCCTCATCAGTTCTTGGAGCGAACAGTAGTCCCAAGTCACTCACGTCCAGGGAGAGCCCCATTCCACATGTCCCATACCATGCTTTATTACGGTTTGTAAGCATCCCGTCAAACCCGTCCCATACCGGGCTGACGGTACCAAGTCCAACAAACATGAGTGCTCATGCATGTCCTTTCTCAAATCAAGTTCTTGTGTTCAAATCAATTTCATTTCTAAATCATTTTGCTTTTGAATGTGGAAATCCATGCAATGCATGATGGTCAAGCAGAGCGCGACAGCCGACAAAGCATTCAATCACAAACAGCAACAACCAACAACCAACGTCTAACAATCAGCAACCAGTATTCAAGGCCAGGTTCAAGGGTCTCACCTCAGGTCCGGACGCATCTGCAGTTTAGTTTAAACACACCACAGTTTAAGGCCATTCTAGGCAAACAACTCAACTAGCAGACACATGCGCTAATCAATTCATGCATTTTACCCTTTCCTATTTTTAGGTCTAGGGTCTGTCTATCTAACTACCCCAAAATCATCAGCCTTATCACTCCAAATCCTCGAACAGTTTCGTATCGAGCTGACCTTGCTTTGATACCACTCGAACGGGGATGTCACGCCCCGAACCCTACGGGCTCGCGACATCCCGCCATTCATTCATCTCACTCGCGTCTGCCTGATCCACAATCAGCGACGGCCTAGGAAATTCCATCGCGACCAGACAGCGCATCGACTAGTCAATATCCTGCGGAAGCAAATCACCAATCCCATACACACCAGCATACGATAATGGGGTAACAAGCGAAGAAGGTAGACAGAATAATCACCCATACATATATATATATATATATGGATCAACAGCGTTAGGTACAGACCCCAAAAGAAAATACATACTACGGTCCAAAAGTCCTACGCTCGACCTGACGGGCGAAAATCTAGACTAAACGTCTGACAGAATCACTCCTCTGGCTCCTCTGGGTCCTCTGGCTCCTCGGGGTCGTAGTCTGCCCAAGGGTCATGCTCCTCCTCGGGCTCAGGTGAGGACGGCTCAGTATCCATGGGGTCGCCCTCGACGTGGCCATCGATCGTCGTCTGTCCTGGAGACGGGAGTTCCTCCAGCGGGTCTGGGTCAATCACCTCGCCTCCATAAGCAGCAGGTCGCATGAGTGTGGGGTCATCCTCCTCAGGTATCGGGACGTCTCGCAGGGGTCCCTCAAAACCGAACTCGCCCTCTCGCATCCAAGCCTCAAATCTATAGGGAACCAGCTGGGGATTACCCTGATCCACCCAGATGGTGGTCAAACGTCTATGCCAAAGTACTGCGTCCTCGTCCACGTAATGGGTAACCTCTGTCTCTGACTGAACAGGCAGTCCAAAAAGCACTGGGGGCGGTGCAGCCATCACTGGGATCTGGGATCTGAAAGGATTGGCAACCAACGCCAGTGAGTCGAGGACTCAGCAAGCTCGCCACTAATCCTAGCGTAGGATAGAATATACTTAGTGGGTTCGGCCCTACCCAATAGCCTAGGGTTCAGGTTACCACACACGGGTCCCATTCTCGCGTACGACGGCAGTAAATTTAAGGACTAGAGACAACGTAATAGCAACTATAAGATAGCAGTATAAAGGATCGAATGCATGAAAATAGACAATCAGCAGTCAATAATCCCAACGAATGCAAGCATCAGATGTACAACAGTCGACCTCATGAAACCCAGATAAAATCTGCCCGCATCTCATACGCATCAAGCTAGTGCCCCAACCCGCGTGTGGTACGCCTCAGGTTGACAATCTTATCTCTCCAGCATCCCCGCGTAAACACGCCTCAGGGCCAACCTCCACTAGTCACTCCTCTCGGTGGCACACGTTATGCTCACAAACAATTTCAGATTCAAACGCCTCAATAGGGTAGAGGACAACATCAGGCGATCTCACCAAACAAACGTGCAGACCAGCATAGCATGACATGTACACACGAACCACATAAGTGTTTTACGCGCACGTTCAATTCATTAGGGTCTAGACTCTGCACTTCATGTTAACCAAGTCGGGTTCTGGAATTTAATGAACGTCCATCAATCTCATTTTAGATCTGGAGAGGGGCCTTGGCCCATTACCATTTATTAAAGTGATATTCAAATCATCTTAAGTGGGTTTGTCAAGCCCATGATGGAATTAATTCAAGACGGCCCAATCCAAGTTCAATAATCCAATTCAAGCCCTCTAATTATTAGGCCCAACTCTCTTTCAATGGCCCATGTTCAATCATCCATGATGTGTCTTAGTAGAGGCCCAATTAATAAGATAAGTTTTCGTGCAAGGCCCAAGGCTTGAAATTTACTTAAGCCCATAAAGTCATTTTTCACTCAATTAGGCCCAATTTAGCCTCCCAAGCCCATATATATTATTAGGCCTTAAATTTTTATATTCAAGCCCATACATACAACCCAAGTAAGTCTTCATTTTCGCCCATTGAAAGGCCCATTAAAATAGCCTAAGTCCAAAAGCTCATAATTGGCCCATTTAGCTTAAAATTGGCCCCACAAGCCCATTTGTATTCATTAAGCCCATCATCCACACGCCTATGCCTCTCATTTGCAGCCCATAGGGTTCAAATTTTCGTCCATTAACAAGGCCCACTAGGAACATTTAAGTCCAATAGTCTATTTTTGCTCATTTTAGCCTAAAATGGGCCTCCAAGCCCATTTTTATCAAATGGCCCACTAAATAGGCGCCCCTAACCATAATCTTCAGTCCATGTTAATCGCTTCAAGGCCCAAATAATCCCATTCAGAATACCTAAGCCCCACATTCAATTAATCTTGCTAAAGGCCTAACTAACCTTACTTAGTTTAGCCTAAAGTACTCATTAACCAACTAATCTACTTAGAACACCACACAAATCAGCAACTAAGCCTTACATACTCTATTCCTAAGCTGGGATTAGGAGTGTGGCTTACCCGAAAGTGGCGGGAACGAAAATGGCAACAAGAGGACATCGGGGGGCCGATTAGGGCTCACGGCCAACGGGAAAGAGGGGCGGCGGCAAGGGCTGTTCTAGCAGCTCCAAGGGACTCTCAAGGCCTAAAAATGGTGGCTTCACAAGTTAGAATGGGTAGGGAGGTAGACGGAGCAAGCTTGGACCGTTCGAGCTTCAACGGTGCAAAAGACGACGAAAATGAACGGAGGAAGAGCAGGCTGATGGGGTGTCCATACGGGGCTGTCCAGCCACGAAAATGAGAGGGAGGAGAGTCAAGAGGCTTACCAAGACAAAGGCAAGGCTGGCGGTGGCCGAACGGTAGAGGTTGAACGGCGGAACGGCGGACGGACGACCTCGGGCGAGCTAGAGCGAACGGGAGGGAGGGAGAGAGAGGTGAGGTCGGGTCGGTCCAAGGGGAGGCTTCATAGCCTTGAAAATGAAAGGACAAGGGATGAAGAAGGCTTACCGTGGTGTTTTGGAGGCTGGACGGTGGCTGGTCGGCGACGGGAAGGGGCGGTGGAAGGTGGAGTCGGGCGGAGAAGAGAGGAGGAGGAGAGATGGCGTCGGAAAATGAGGAGGAGGGGAAGGAGAGGGCCGGCCGAATGAGGGAAAAAGGGAAGAGAGAGAGAGATTATCCTAGCTTAGATAAATTCAAAATAAGATAGTGGGAGTAGGTAATGGGTTTTTTGGTGATTTGATTTGTACTTGGAATGACATTTGATGGATTGATGGACAACCTTGGAATTGTGCATGATTAACATTTGATTGACTGATTGATTTAATTGACGGGACATTGACTGATGTGACATCTGATTTGACTTGTCTCGATTTGCGTGCAAATGCACCGATCGGTCCCGAGCGCGAACGAACTTCGGACTGGATTCGGTTTCATTCTATCGTGCTCACTTTCAAATAACTCTATTTAATCTAATACTAAGGACTAAACATTTGCCGGGGGCATTTCGATAAATTTTCCATTCACGTCTTGCTTTGCGACGTTCACCGACTGATTGCCCTTCTGGCGACGTTTCTGCAATGATCCCATTTCTCCATTGTGACTATCTTGGGAACTCGATTGTCCGACACCGGAATTCATTTTGGGGTCAGATTCATTAAATACTGACTCTGTCAATATCTCAGACCAATGGGCGCCTGTTTGGGAAAACTTCCCAGGTAGCCTTGCCCCTTCGGTTAGTCGTTCTAGGGTAGCTAATCCTGAGTGAGTATCGGTCCAGAGAGTACTAACGAAGTCTATCCATTCATTCAGAAGTCCCCGTAACTGGGTCGAATTTTCAGACTGTCACATTCTTGCTTAATTATAAAATTTTCATCCTCGAAATTATACAGTCTACAAGATCACCATAGACCAAACTGCGATTACAACATATTTATCCGAAGAAACAAATATGGGGTAATTTCCTCTCATCTCGTCTTCTTTTCCTCAGTCGCCCCTTTGCTTCCATGATACTCCCATGCCCTTGACCAGTGGTATTGTACTTGTTCCTTAAAACTTGCCTCCTTTCGATCTTCGATTCTGACTGGCCTCTCCACGTACGAGAATCGATCATCCACTTCGATGACTTCATGATCGGTATATGGCCAGGACCGGCTCATACTTCTCAGCATTGACACATGGAACACAGCTATGGATCTGGGATGGTTTGCGGCACGCCAAGGCGATAAACTAGTGTCCCGACTTCTCCAAATCTCAAATGGCCCTACGAATCTTGGACTCAGGCTTTCATTTCTTGCCAAACCGAGACAATCCTCTCATCGCGACACCTTCAGAGAACACTGGTCCCCAACTTGAAACTCCAACGCTTACGCCGCTTGTCTGCATAGCTTTTCTTCCTGCCTCTGACCGTCCTTCGTCTATCCCTGATCACCCTGACTGCGCTCTACTGACTATTGGGACCAATTGCCAAGCCTGTTATGCTCTTCTCACCACCCTCGTCCCCAACACATGCCCTTAGCATATCCTCCAATGTCTGTATGGTCCTTTTCCGACTGACCATCAGTCTGAGGGTGGTAGTCTGTACTAAATATAGGCTAGTATTCACGCACCCATCTGAGAAACCATTTATGGTCGGAACTTTTGATAAGGAAAAAAGAAAGGCAGTAAGCTATAGGTGGACGGAGCCTCTTTAGTTCTCATTACTCTGTGGGCGTCTGAGCGTTGGCGCCCCTGCTGTGTTAGTTATTTCTTGCTCGTGTCTGGACTT
>JAGVVM010002310.1:0-41252 GCA_019149425.1 Psidium friedrichsthalianum
TTCGTGCTTCCTCTCCTGTGATCTCCTTTGCAAGTATGCCTTTCGGAGCCACTGCACTTTCGACAACATCCTCTTCACATATAAGATTTTTGCCTGATCTTAGCTGATCATGAGATGTTCCCCGTTTGTTGGAAATTGTTGTAGTGAACCCACTCCTTGAGATTCCCATTGATCTAGGAACGTTTCCTATCCAGTGAGCGACTCGGTGCTTCCTTGTGCCCCCCATTGCCATCCCCTAAGAATCTATCCGAGCCCTCTTAGATCTGCGATCACTCCCGTCCTTTTAAGGACCGGGTGAGAACCATAGGCTTTATTGGAACACCCCCTAGCTAGTGTGTGGATCCGACTCCTAATACCATTTATCACGGGCTGTGAATTCCTTGGCACGGAATAGCCATGCGGCACCTGGCGAGCCGAGAACACCAAGCGCGGAACCTTCCTTCTATAGTCATTGCCTAACTACGGTATGCAAATAGCATCTCTCTTATCGATCAGTGACCACACCTAATTAGCTCAGCGAGTCTATACGCTTCCTCAGATAGTCCTGTGCGTGATGCACTTGTCAAGGCCAGAACATGAGGCCATCCTTCCTTCTATAGTCATTCCTAAAATAGTATGAAAATACATCCTCTTATTGGATCGTAACCATGCCCAGGTTAGCTCGATCGTCTAGTCTTTCGAATGAGACACGGAATACTTCACGCAGAATAATCGGTTTTGCCCTGCCATGGCCTCATCAGGAAAGTGGCATCAGCTCTCAATCAATTTGTGTATAGAGGGCAAACCCCATCTTTAAGGGCTCCTTAGAGTTATAATCTTTCTAACCTAGAACTCCTAGCACACGCCTTGATTGCCACTTCTATGAACCAGTTGTATTCATACCTTCAACATCACTCACTTTTCACCCCGATGCCACTAGCTCCTCACAAGGTACGTGAGTACGGAGAATACAGTCCGCGCTACATAATGAGACTTTTAGGCATGACCTATTGAGGACCAATGATAGATTCCTGATGGGCATGAACATGCTTGGATTTAACTTAAGCGCTTGATCTTTTTGACTTACTATTGTTCCACCCTAGTGAAAGAAGCAAGCACCTGATTTGACTGCGAAGTGTGTTCATTGATAATTGTGACTGGCATTTGGTTTTGATTGAGGGTCAGGCAATACCAGCTTGTGGAGAACCTTTGGTGAACCTGTGCATCTTGGGCTCTGCTTTCTCATTGTCTCTTTTCCTTTTGTCTCTATCTTCTCTTTTGGTGCCAACCTTTTGTCTCATCTTATTTACCAGAAACTAGGCAAGTCAGTTCATGAGTGTCCATTTGCTTCTACATGGTATAGGCTGCTTGGGGTAACACATCTGGTCAGTTGGACAATCAGAGAATGCTTGTTCGATGGCTTTAATTTCTTTAGTTAGTACACATGTAATAGATCCTCTAAGTATGTGCATACCTGAGTTTCCAAGTTTTTATACTTATTGGATGGAGGTGCACCTAATAGGAGGATGCATGGAGCTTTCTCATGTATAAAATCATCTAATCTAAGGATCCATCAGTTATCAATATTTTTTTATGTCTGAAGACAGTAAATTGCTGTCGTCTTCAGCCTTTTGGCCTTAATGGAGCAATTGCTCTGTTGCTGGTTGACAGGTTCACAGGCTATAGTTAGTTTTGTGCTGGAAAGAGAGCTTTCATGCTGAGCCACTCTCTTTTAGTGGCTGAGGAGGTTAGTATGTGTGGTGTTTTGTACCCCCCCAAACAATAAACATAAAGCTTAGTGGTTGGTACCTCTATTTTCTGACGTGGAAAATGCATCTTCAAGTCTCTCACTCTTTCAGGATCAGGAGATCTTCGCAAGGACATGGAAAAGACACCCTCCATCGCATAACAAAAGCTTGTAAATGAACTATTGCAAATGATGGTTCATATAGTGCTTCTCCATTATCACCAGAAGATGTACTTAGGGCAATTGACAGTGGGAAGTCAAAGGTGGTTCTTTTGGTCGACACTGGGTCTTGGATCCTATAGATGGTACTAAAGGGTGAGAAACCTCTTTTGGGAGCGTGGGCTCATCTTTTATTAGCCACTTTCCTCTATCTTTTACTTCTACAAATTTCAGTATGGCCTTGATGAGAAAACTCTCATGGCAATTTTTATTTATTCTAAATGGATGCTCTTTGGCATAAGATTATTCAAGCATGACGGATGTCGTTCATCAAAATTTTGAAGAGTGAAACTGCTATAAAATGGCCTAGCCTTGGAATCCTGTGTCATGGACCTAGAGGCATACACATTTTTTTTTTTTTTTACAATATAGATTTGGCGTTTCTTGATGATGTTTGTAAGAAGTGTTGGCAAAGGATGTATTATATATAGCTAATCAGTAGTCATATCAGTCTTTCTATTGTTTGAGATTTTCGTGTTCTTTTATTTTGAATTTTCTCATTCGTAAATCCTTATTTCTCCACAGCTGCTAGTAGCTGAGAAATTGAGAACTTCTCTTCGTTTCAATTACTAATTGCTAAATTAATATTTCCATCCTCCTTTCCTCAACATGCAGTGGCAAATCAAACATGTATTAACTCTACTCTGTCTCTATCTGCTGTTGTTAGAACGTGCCAAGGTATTCTACTTGGTGTTCATTGGTGCATGTGGAACAGATGTTTTCTGTATTTAGGGAACAAGTGCTTTAAAAGAATTTTTGCTAATTTGTGCAAAGTTTTGGTATGAAGTATTTTTTGCCATACGCAATATCTTGATGATTAATGGGCATTTTAACGACTTTTGTGCACCGAATTCAGGCAACTCTCATGGCTAAAAAATTAATTGTTCTTGGCACTCCAGGAAGTCTCTTTAACAGATATGCAGGCCATTGCACAATTTTTACAACTATCTCCCTCTAATTATATCATCTGTATCCTATGTTGTGGGGATTCCTCATCGTACAGTCAATTTACTTTTGTGCTCTTTTGTAACTGCTATGATGAAGTTTTTACTGTTTTTGCCGACTCATTAGGTATCAACTTGTTTGGAAGGATTTATGCAATGAGATTACCTTGCAGGTTTTTAAGGGAGATCAATATGCAGTAGCATTAGCTTTATTAGATGATGGGAAAGTAGTACTGGGTGTCCTGGCTTGTCCAAATCTTCCGTTAGCATCTATAGCGGGGAATGTGATGCTGGAAAATGCCGTTGGCTGTCTTTTCTATGCAAAAGTTGGTTCAGGAACTTTCATGCAGTCATTAGATGGATCTTCACCAGTGAAGGTATAATTTTCTTTTGCACCAATTTATGATGTAAATAAATATTAGATTCCATGGTCAAATAAAAAAAAAAAGAAGTTGGGGGGGTGGGTTGGTTTCACCGGGACCAGGCGCGCGAGACCCTGTTCTCAAGTCCTGCAGGCAGTGACCTTTTCTCATATTGTTTGGCATGTTTTATCTGCTATTTAACTTTGAGAGGAACATCACATGTTTGATAAATGTCCAGGTGCATGTCAGTGATACTGGAAATTCTGAAGATGCATCGTTCTTTGAATCATATGAGCAAGCACACTCCATGCAGGATTTGACAAGCTCCATTGCAAGGGTAAAACTCTCTCTCTGTCTCTCTCTCTCTCTCCAAGATCAAGTGCAGCATAATAATCTTCAATAGATCTCTGAGGAGAACTCTCTGTGGCAGAAACTTGGTGTCAAAGCCCCACCAGTGAGGATAGATAGCCAGGCCAAATACGGGGCTCTTTCCAGAGGTGATGGAGCGATATACATGCGCTTCCCTCACAAAGGATACCGTGAGAAAATTTGGGATCATGCTGCTGGGTGCATTGTTGTTACTGGTACAGGAATTTCTCTCTAAGTTGTGCTTTCTCTTTGTAGAATGATTAGTCAGCTTTGAGAGTATCATAAGGCAAGAAAAATCCATATTTATGATCTCTCTTTCTCTCTGCTCTTAATTTACAGAACTTACGAAACTTGTGGGTTGGGTAGCTCTAGTGTATGGATATAGTAGCTACTCTGTCAATGACCAGGACATATACCTTCCAAGCCTATCACTTTAATTTGCTCAACTAGACCTTCTAGCGATCATAATGTGGTTTCAGCAGGAATCTGCCTTTGGCATGCTCGTTGATGAAAGTACTAGGAAGCCTTTTTTTTTTTTTGGTCCCTTCGAGAAATAAGAGTTTTATGTCTAGTTCTTGTGTTGAATGAGACTGTCTTTTATGAATCGCAGAGGCTGGGGGAGTGGTAACGGATGCAGCCGGGCAACCTCTGGATTTCTCCAAAGGGAGATACCTTGACTTGGACACGGGATTATAGTAACCAATCAAAAGTTGATGCCATCACTCTTGAAGCAGTAAGAGAATCCTTGGAGGAGAAATCTCCTCATTGTGATGCTACTAGACTACTCTCTTACCCCTAAGTTATCGACGCAACCTGTGCAATGTGGCGGGAAGGATGCGATCTTTCTATTTCTGTCAACAATAAAAATTTTATCTTATGTCGAGGGAGCGAATGAAGTGTAATAAGAAAAATGGAGGTACATGGATCATTCATCCGGCATCATAGTTTAATTCCTCTTACAAGTTAGGATAATGAATGAAATCATTCCATGCGCTAAAATAAGGATGGCAGTAACAGCAAAAGTTGCCTGAAATTACTTGAGCTGAGAGTAGTTCACCTGTTTGATCTTCAGCTTTATTGTACAAGTGAAAGGGTACAAATCTTCCATTTACTTGTGTACTTCAGAAGAAGTGTCTGCCTTTTTATGCTTCTGAGCAGAACGTAACAAGAGGATCTGAACTTTTGACGAACTGCGATACATTATACCACAATCAAGAAACCATACTATTGACATCACGCCTAAGACATTTAATCACCTTACTTGAAAGGAAGGCAGATCATAATAACTATGATTGATTTGCTTCTCTCACATTAGTGATAGTGGAAACCGGCGGCCATAAGGAGGAACATGAGGTGATTTAAGCTGTCCTTTCTACTGGAACCACTAATTAAGTTGACTCGCTTTGACACGAGAGGTTACCTACAAGAACCACCACGGTTCGTAAGCGAGTAAACAGTACAAGGACCAAGACTTGAGTTTGGGGCAGAAATCGGTCGGGGATTTTCTAATTCCTTTTGGATATTCTTGGCTTCGTAATGACTTTTTTGGATATTCTCAACTATCGACGGAATGTGAGAAGGAGATGGAGAGTCATCTGCTTTCGAAAGAAATCGAAGAATTTCTGAGAATCCTATAAGAATTTTTTTTTTCTTTAACAAATGGTCAGAATTTTATCTAGATGCTAATCCTAAGAGGTTGGATTGGAGATCAGAAATTGTAACATAGACACAATAGACACAAGATCAGTAGAGAGTCCTCGACGGCCTTTAGGGCCAAACAACGAGCACGTTTTCTTTGCAGATTGAGATTCCGTTGCTTCGAACACGAGACCTTGGCGACCTCAAGCAAAGAGAGTAGTATTCATTTTTACACATGCAATATTGTACCTGGTAAAATGGAGGAGGGGAGGGGGAAAAACAAAAATGGAGATTTCGTCGGTTTCTGGTTGACCTTCAGTTCCAGCTGGTTCCCGGGCTTGGGTCGTCTCCTCCTCCTCCTCCTCCTCCATGTCGGATTTGCTTACGAGTAGTCTCTGAACACTTATAGAGCAATTGGTGCATTCGTGCTCTTGATCACTCGTGCTCATGCTCTCCTTCACTCGAATGGATCCGGAAATTTGTTTCTCTTTTTACAAAGAATTCATAGGGGTGATCATTCATTCTTATAATGGCTTTTCTGCTGATGAAAAGGCCTAATCTTTTTCTGTTTCTGAATTCTCATTACCATTACTTCTGGTTTCTATGATATTCGTTAACTTCAGTAACTTCTTACTTTACTGAATATGTAACTATTGCATAGCGTTAGGGCATATATCTAACACTCCGTGGTTGAGAGTACTTTGGTAAATTAGAATTCTAGACAGTTGTGGAAGCAAAATTCTAGTGGGTTGCATTTAGTAACTGGATAACAGCCAGTCCTCCAACCTGTTTTCAAAGACTGGGAGAAGTTTTGTGCATCTAATTTGTCTTTTGAGAGCTCTTTAAGCTAGTATTTTCTTGTAGTTGGATTTTTTTCTTTCTAATAATTCGTGGGCTTGATGAACTTTAAGGCTATCTACTGGGGACAATTTAGATGTGAAATGTTCCGGTACTCTAGTGAAGTCAGGAGAATACAGACAATTGTCATGCCGATGTTTCTTATGTTTCATTGTGATCGAGATGGTTTACAAAGTTCTCTTTTTGCACAGCTTGAGATTCTGTGCAGTCCAGCCTTATTTTCATTGCTTGGGTCCTTTGTCTATTTTTCACAAAAGCTCTGGTTAAAAAAAGGTCACCTCCTTCAGAACTAACTGTTTGATTTTAATTTTGAGTGCTTAGTACATGAATCATAGACCAGTTATTCATGTTCTGAAATGCATCGGTTGGAATTTTTTTCTTTCCTATTCAAATAATGGAAAAACTGTTTCTATTCTTCAGGATCAGACATTTTTGCAGATCAAATGCAGTAGCATAACCCTTGACAATCTTTAACTCAAGATAGGGCAGGAGTTTATTTTCTCTTTGTGAGATTTAGAGTTACAAAGGGGTTAGATGAACTAAATATAAAAATTCTAGTTGTCGTGCAAAGGCCTTTTCCAACACCTCTTATTCAGTCAATCTGACCTTGTTGAGTGGATTACTCGAACACATACTAATGTTTCACTGTGGTGAAAAAGGGTTAAGATTAACTTCAAAGTACTTTTTTCAATATATGTGCTACACATTTGGATATTGGAGGGTCATGCTATACCAGCTCTCCGCTTCTCATTGTCTTTTGCCTTTTGCCTTGTCTTCTCCTTTTTGGTGCCACCGCTTTCTTATCTTAAGTTAGTTCATGATTAATCCTTGTGTTTCTACATTTTATAGGTTGCTTGGGGTAATGCATCTGGTCATTTGGACAGTGAATATTGTTTGATGGTGTGATCTAATACACATTGAATCAGTCCTTTAGTCAAGGAATCATGTTCATACCTGAGTTTCCAAGTTGTGTACTTCTTTGGAGGAAGGCACACCTAATGGTAACATGCATGGACCTTTCTCCAGTGTCACATCGCATAAATTGAGGATTCATCGTTATCCATGTTTTGTTATGCCTGAAGGGAGTAAATACCTATCCTCCTTCACCCTTTTGGCCTAAATGAAGTGACTGTTCATTTGCTGGATGACAGGTTCACAGCAGCTATAGTTAGTTTTGTGCTGGAAAGAGAGCTTTCAGATGAACCACACTCTTTAGTGGCTGAGGAGGTTGGTATGTAGTGGTTTGTAAACCACGCGGGCACTCGCACCCTCCCTCTTCAACACCAAAAGTTTAAAAATAGAAAAGAAAGCT
The DNA here is from genome assembly GCA_019149425.1 of Psidium friedrichsthalianum. Classification (NCBI taxonomy): domain Eukaryota; kingdom Viridiplantae; phylum Streptophyta; class Magnoliopsida; order Myrtales; family Myrtaceae; genus Psidium; species Psidium friedrichsthalianum. Next base: position 7,429 of record JAGVVM010002310.1, read on the forward strand.
TAATGGGCAGGTATTCTATTTTCTGGTAACATGGACAACTCATCTCCAGGTTCTCTCACTTTTTCAGGATTCAGGAGATCTTTGCAAGGATAGTGGAAAAGACACCCTCCAGCGCATAACAAAGCTTGTAAATGAAACTATTGCAATTGATGATTCATATAGCGCTTGTGCTTTATCACCAGAAGATGTACTTAAGGCAATTGACAGTGGGAAGTCAGAAGGTGGCTCTTCTGGTCGACACTGGGTCTTGGATCCTATAGATGGTACTAAAAGGTGAGCAACCTATTTTGGGAGCGTCGGCTCATCTTATATTTATAACTTTCCTCCTTCGCTTACTTCTCGGAATTTCAGTATCTGAGAGTAATATAGAGCCTTGTGGGAAAACTGGTATGGCATTTTATTTGTTTCTAAATGGGATTTGTACACAGTATTAAAGCGTGAAGGATAAGTTCATACAAATTTTGAATACAGAAGATGCTTTAAAATGGCCTAGCCCTTGAACCTTGTATCATTGACTCAGAGGCACACACAATATTTTTCGTTGATTCTTGGATACAAGTCTTCCATCTCTTGATGATTTTGGTAAGAATTGTTGGCACAAGAATTATTTTTCATATTGCCAATCAGTATCACATCATCTTTCTTTTCGTTATATTTTGATGTTTCCTACTTCTCAAGTTTTCTCATTCAAAAGGAATCTTCTTCTTAAAATCCTTGTTTCTCCACAGCTGCTAGTAGCAGAAAAATTAATTTGTTTCAATTACTAATGGCTATTGAATAGTTTCATCCTCCTTTCCTCAACATGCGGTGGCAAATCGAGCATGTATTGATTCTTCTCTGTCTCTATCTGCTGTTGTTCTATGTGCCAAGGTCTTTCGACTTGATGTTCATTGGTGCACGTAAGATAAATGTTTTCTGTCTTTACTGAACAAATGCTTTAAAAGAATTATTACTAATTATTGGTGACAAGTTTGGTACGACGAATCTTTTGCCATATAGCAATATTGTTGCAATGAAAGAAGCATAATTAGGACTTTTGCTGACCGGATTTGGCCAATATTCATTGGATAAATAATTAATAGTTCTTGGCACTCCAGGAGTCTCTTTGAAAGATACACGGGCCATTGCATAATGTCACAGTTACCTCCCTTAATTATCATTGGTATCCTTCATCGTTGTGGAGGCCTCATCATATGGTCAATTTACTTTTGTGCTCTTTTATGATGAAGCTTATTACTGCCTTTTTACCAACTCATTAAGTATCAACTAGAATGGGAAGATTATGCATTGAGATTACCTTGCAGGTTTGTAAGGGGGGATCAGTATGCAGTAGCATTAGCTTTATTAGATAATGGGAAAGTAATTTTGGGTGTCCTCGCTTGTCCAAATCTTCCATTAGCATCTATCACTGGGAATGTGCCGTCAGAAAATGCTGTTGGCTGTCTATTCTATGCAAAAGTTGGTTCAGGGACTTTCATGCAGTCATTGGATGGATCATCACCAGTGAAGGTTGTTATAATTTTCTTCTTCACCAATGTCTTTCCACCATTATCGTGCATGAATATCGGATTCCATGGCTGAGACAAAAGAATAATAATTATAATAAACATGTTCACCCGGATGAGGTGCGCAAAGCCCTGTTCTCAGGTCCTGCAGGATGACCTTTTCTCGTATAATTTCTCCCTCATCCTTTGGCATGTTCTGAGTCGTAACCGCTATTGAACTTCAAGAGGAACGTCACATCTTGTGTATAAGTCCAGGTTCATGTCAGTGATATTGGAAAACCGGAAGATGCATCATTCTTTGAACATTTGAGAAAGCACACTCCTTGCAGGAGTTGACAAGTTCCATTGCAAGGGTAAAATCTCTCTCTCTAGTTGTACTTTTTCTTTTTAGAATGATTAGGCAGTTTTGAAAGCATCACAAGGCAAGAAAATGCATATTTGTGAAATCTCTCTCTCTCTCTCTAGTTTTTTGATTTACAGATCTTGCGACTCTGTCAATCACCCTACATATACCTTCAAACCCTGTTACTTTATGTCGCTCAATTAGACCTTCGACGGATCATAATGCAGTTTTAGCAGTAACAGCTGGCTGCTTTTCTTCGTGCCCTCAAATGAAAGTACTAGGATGCGTTTGTTTTGTCCCTTTGAGAATAAGAGGAGTTTTATATTTTGGTTCCTGCGTTGAATGACCCTCTTCTTCGAATCGCAGAGGCCGGAGGAGTGGTGATCGATGCAGCAGGACGACCTCTAGATTTCTCCAAAGGACGACTCCTCGACTCGAACACCGGGATTATAGCTACCAATGAAAGTTGATGCCATCAATCTTGAAGGCTGTAAGAGAATCCTTGGAGGAGAAACCTTCCTCGTAGTGATGCTACTACACTACTCTTTTCTGTCCCTACAGCGTCGATGCAACCCGTGCAATGCGGCAGGAAGGATACGGTCCCTTTCTGTCTTCTGTCAACAATAAAATTTAGCTTTACCTCATGGGAGCAACTGAAGTGCGATAAGAAAATTCGAGTTAAAGGGAGCAACTCACATTGTATTCCCTGTATGATGTGCAGAACATCCATCTTTTGATGCCAAAGTAGGGCGAATATAATATGTTGAACCCATTAGTGTAAGGTGACCATGAAATTGTAAAACTGGCAGAGGCCGTCTTGCACAGCCGTGGCACACGCATGGCACAGAGAAAGCAAAAAAATCATATTGCAAATAGGGGGAAATTTTCGAAAAAGTCCACTTTTGTCAATTCAATCCGAAACTTTTTAAATTTATCGATTTAGTCCCAAATATTTTCACATTTTGCCGATTTAATCCTATTGGCCAGAAATTGCTAATGTGGATGCCATCCGTTTTACATGACACCGTCGGCTCTAATGATGGGTAATTTTTAATGATTTTTGAATATTTTTTCAAGTATTTTTATGTATTTATTTTTCATTTTCTGTTTTTCCATTTTCCTTTTTCCCTTTTCTTATTTTTCCTGTGTTGCCTCAAGGGAGGGGTGGGCCTTGGCGAGGGCGGCAATCCCCCGAGGCCGGCAGAGTTTGCGGCCAGGCGGATCCCTTTACTAAGGCCTTACCTCAGTCTTCATTTGAAAGACACATTGACAAATGGGTTTGAGGTACCAAACAAGTTGGCTTTAGTGCAAGTGGGAGATTGTTAGTTATATGCCCTAAAGCAACTATGTAATAGTTACATATTAGGGATTTCGGTTGTATTTCAATTTATTATTAAATTAATAGCAAAGACGTATTTATTCATTTGTCCAATTATATATGAATAAATTCCATAAGATCAGTTGTTACTAGACCTATTCTTGAGACGTCAAGAATATGTGTGGCAGGTTCATAGTTAGACTGAATCTTTAAACTGTTCTCGGTCGATGGATCATTGAGTGGATATTAATGATCCTGTTGAGACCGATGTGTTCTTAATTTTGCTTTTAAGTATTAGATACTTAAAGGAATGACGAGTTACAAGTCATTAGGTATTGCGATGCCCGAATTGGAACACAGGTGCTTGCGTCAGACAAGTTCACTGAACGTGACACACATTTAACGATTAGCGACATGGAAGCTTTTAGCGTGGTCAATGTCTAATCGTTCATGCTCAAGTCTTGTGTAAATAATTCTTAGACCTGAGACACGGTGTTGACTTGTACATTGGATGACTATAGTTCATAAGTGCGCATATTGGCAGTTCGTTAATCTGTCTCTGTACTTAATGGTTATAGGTCGTGCACATACGAAGTCACACGTGTGCGCAAAATGGAATCTGTCTCCTTGTTACATGCAAGGTATGATGTCCTATGCGATCTAGTTATGACAATGCATTGAAATCCTCGGCCGGGGTTATAACCGAGAATAAAATGTTTATGTCTCATACAAATGCATGTAAATTAGATTTGTGCATATGATCGAATTGGTGGCTTGACAAATATTCCGTGGCCTTTGTTCGATCGGGACATAGTAAGACAGAGGGATTGAATTACACTGTAACTAGAGCTGATAAGTTCATTATGTTCTTAAAATATTCACACTGTCTGGGTTAGCCATGACATATTGCTAGATGTCACTCGTGGCTTGTAGGACCTAGTAGTTGATCGGGACAATCAATTCTCTTGGAAGTACTAATGTGTTAGTACTTGTCTTACTGCCAGCTTAGTGATGAACCTAGGGATGTCACACACCTTAACCAATACATGACGACGTTGAACGGAAAATGATGTTGCAAATATGTTGCAATCACGGCTATCGAATTAGTCAGATTGAAATTAAATTAAATTAGATTTAATTTAATTTTATTTTTGTTCTTGGACGTACGTGCATACGATGCGCACGCACTCTTTAAATAGGACACATATTGATGTATCCAAAATGCACGCATGTGTTTTTTATTAAATTATATGAAGATATAATTATAAATATATTTTTATATATGTTATATATATATCAATGTTATGTTGCACGCAAATTGTGATGTGCGTGCAACGAACATGGTCAGCACGATCAGTAGTTACTGATCGTGCGCGTAATGCAAGAGATATGGTTAGTGGTCAGCAATTTTCTGTTGACTTCCGCAATGCACGATCAGCAGTTACTGATCGTGCATTTGTGTAGAAAAAAATGCACACGCGCACGATCAGTAACTATTTCTGATCGTGCGCGTAATGCAATACAACTTTGACGTTTTATCTGCAAAAGGTTGTGAAAAACGAAGAAGTTAGCGTGCGTAAAAAAAGGAGAGTGTGTGCCTGTGAGAAAAGAAGAGAGAAAAACCAGAAAATATTCTCTCTATGGTTTGGTTCTTGCGGTGACCGAAAATCAAATACGTGGAGAGTTTTTCATCAAGAGATTGCTAGCACAATCAAGTGTGGAGTTTTTCCGCGTCGTCTTTCTTCCGTTCATCGTACGATTGGTGGTGTGTCTGAACTAGAGGTCCGACGCTTGTGGGACTTGTACCGAAGAACATTTGGACCAACCCGTTTCAAGCACGCTACAAGAGGTAATCCGTATAACTCTCTTCGTTTAATTCGATTTTTGATTGAAACGCAACGAACAACGCCTCTGGAGATACATGTATGGGTATTTTATTTTCGCTGCGTTTATTATCATTTTGCCTATGCATGTTATGTGAATCCCAACATAAAGACTCAGTACTTTTTTTGACGATTTTCCCGCGCACGGGATTTAGTTGTTGAGTCAAACTTGAGACTTGGAGGTGCTCAAGCTCGCATTATCTAGTGACGCTTAAGACTTCATTAAAGATGCCAAATTCATTGACGATACTCATTATGATTGGGCCACCAAAAAAAAACATAAACACAAAAAAAAAAAAACTCGCTTAAAAATGTCTACGTTCGCGATACTCATAAATTGTAAGAATAGTTGCATAAAATATTTATGATTCGGACAATGATACCATACTAAACATTTTGTTACTTCCCATGCAATTATATAAATGCTAATGACTTTCTTTATTGCTAAGATTTCAAAGTTGAGACATTATGCATCTTACGACTTATAGAAAGACTCAAGCGAAAAGTTATATTATGAAAAGTGAAACTCCATTAGAAATTACGGGATTTGTCATTCATTTTATTAAAAATAAAGCACTTCTCAGTTAGGTGATATTGGAATCGTCAGCTAATAGTATATTTATTACAAAGTTTTCCTTCCTCGAAATCTTTTATAGGTTATGCGGAAAAAGAAAAGAGAATAAAAGAAGATGTTGCCTTTTAACAACAAATTTATATATAAAAAAAAGCGGGAGTTAGAAAATTAAATGCATAAATTGGTTTTGTGTCATTTTATGTCCAAACATCCTAACGGTATTTAACTGTGGCGGAAGGAAGTGCAACTGCAGCCTCGCTTGGCCACGCGACACGCTCGGGTCGGAACACCACTCCGTCTTTGGTCTCTGTCCTGTTCTCTTCCCTGGCAAGCTTGCTCTTCTTTCGATCTTTGTCCTTGGAACCCAAAGCGACATTCTTGGGAAGCTTCTCATTCTCTGCGGCGCCCACTTGTCTCTGCTTCTTTCACGGGATCTACTTCCTTGTTTCTTTCTACTTTCCCGGTCCAGTTCTTATGCCAAATGGGTCCTCTTGTCGTCGAGCCAGTCCTTCAGATGCAAGAGTTGCTCAGTTAGAAGGAAAGGAAGATGCTTTGTTGAGTATGTTGTCAAACTGCTTCCATGAATACGATACCCTGATTTAATCACGACTTGCCTCTCTGGGAATCATTCGTTATCGGTAGTTACCGCTGGTATCATCTGGCTCGGAATGGTGAGGAAAGGGGATCTTACTGAGTGAAGAAAATGGTTGTTGCACGATATCTGTTTGATGTAATGTCTATGCAGGGAGTAGTTTTAGCTTGGTCCATCTGTGTTTTCATCGTCCAATCTTTTGAGCTTTAGTTTACGTTTTTACCTTCTTTGCTGATTTTCTTTTTTGCCCTTTTTGTCTGTGTAGAGGCCACTCCTTCCAGAATGCAGCATGTGGGTAGTCTACGAGAGTGATGGCATTACCCTGCTTGCGAGGTATTTGCAAGAGAAATCTGCTTAAACTTGTTGACTTGCGGAGGGTGAAGTTTCTGGCATATGCTCGTCCTTGAAAATAGCCGTAAGCTTTTCTCACGCAACAAGTTGCTGCAGTATCACGGGCTTCTCAGTACTCAGAAAACTTGTCAGACTGTTCAAGTGACCTCATCTGGTCTCCAAATTTAAATGTTGAAACCATTTGACGGATTATCTGAACAAATCAGTGAACTATCTTCGCAATCAGTGATGAGCTGTGTCTATATCAATGATGTGGCATGTTTGTCAGGTGAAGTGGTTTTGGTATGGTCCTATGAAGAGATATCAGTTAATGGGAATCTTGAATTGACGGATTTCAATCATGTTTGGATTGACTTTTACTTTTGACTTTGTCATTAATTTAAATCTTTCGGCACATGCATTTGACTCTTTATGTTTTTTTTTTTTAATACTGAAATATCATGACCTGTAAATGACTTATGAAAAGCATAAAAAAAACGTGCCCTCTCTCGCTGGTTCTTTTACTCTCTTTTTCTGATAGAAGCATATCTACAAGATGCTTTGCAAATGGGGGATTCTGTAAGCTGTTGAGTCCCTGTGCTCGTGGTTTGTTTCTCAAATTGATCCTTGATGAGGTTTGCCTCTCATGCTATCACTCAATTTAGAGAATCATTCTGTTCTGCAGGTACACCAGATGAGAGGAAAATAGCTCATGCAATGTATTCCGCCTTTTCACTTTTAAATAATGTAGCCGATGACATAGGAAAGTGACACTGGCTCAAGACTTGGCCAGTGTTATTGATGAATCTTCTAATCTTGAAGAGAGAAAGCCTAGAGGCCGCATGGAGCTCAAAGATTTCTTGAACTCCGTATAAAGAAGAGGGTTAAGAGCAATATGTGAATGGAAGTTCCATTTTCTCATGGAAAATGTTATTGCCGACCCAGAAACTCTTGAAGATGCTTATGGTTGCATAATGCTCAACTCGAATGTTGATATCTCGATGAGTAAACCCATCATGTCTTTTGCATCCACAGCTAAGGAGCTCCATTCAGGGAGTTTTTGATGTCAAGGCAAATACTTACTCCATCTCGACAAGGGGTGCGAAGAAAGAAGTTCTTGTCCTTCCAAATTTGAAGCTGAGAGCTGTTCAAGAAGCTATCAGGATAGTCCTGGAAGTTGTTTATAGGCCTCATTTTTCTAAGATATCACATGGTTGTCGAAGTGGTAGAAGTCATTCCACAGCACTAAAATATATATGCAAGGAGATATCAAAACCCTGACTGGTGGTTTACATTGCATTTGAACAAGAAAACGGATGCTTCAAATTTTTCCCACTCATCTCGATTATTGAGGAGAAGATTGAAGATCCTTACTTTTGTACCTTCATCCTAGGCATGTTTGAGGCGCATGTGCTGAATTTGGAGTTTGGGGGCTTCCCAAAAGGTGATGGTTTACCCCAAGAAGGTATTTTGTCCCCTATATTGATGAATATTTATCTTGACCTATTTGACCGTGAATTTGTTAAATTATCGATGAAATATGAAGCTCTTAGTTCTGCTTCTGATTCTCATCAAAGTGGATCCCCTTCAACATTGCGCCGTTGGTTTCAGAGACAGATGAAAGCAAGTGAAGTAAAGGACATTATCAATGGGAAATCTGAAGCAAGTGAAGTAAAGAACATTGTTAATGGAAAATCTGACATAAGAGTTTATTGTTGTCGCATTATGGATGAAATATTCTGTGCTGTTTCTGGATCTGAAGACATTGCCGGTAATCTAATGCATGAGATTATCAGTTATATGCAGAATACTTTATACCTGGAAGCTAATAGTCTATCGGGAGTTTTACCATGCAATGGACCTCATGGAATTCACTTTCTGGGTCTTCTGATTACAAGAAGAGTGAAGGAAAGTCTGGCAGTGAGAGCCGTTCACAAGTTAAAAGATAAGGTCAAGCTATTTGCTTTGCAGAAGGAAACTGCCTGGAATGCTGGGACAATTCGAATTGGACAAAAGTGGTTGGCTCATGGCTTAAAAAAGGTTAAAGAGTCAGAAATCAGGAATTTGGCTGATAAAAGTTCAGTTTTAAGCCAGATATCTTGCTACCGGAAAGCTGGTATGAAAACGGATCATTGGTACAAGCTCTTGTTGAAAATATGGATGCAAAATGTGAATGCAAGATCTGCAGAAAGTGAGGAGACAATTTTATCCAGATATGTTGCTGAACCTTCTCTGCCTAAAGAATTGATTGATAGTTTCTGTGAATTCCAGAAGCGTGTGGATGAGTATGTGGCTTCTGAGACAGCTTCCACTCTTGCTCTTTTGCCCAAGTCTTCCACTCCTGTCATTACTACAGAGATTAATGCACCTGTTCATGTCATAGAAAAGCATCTTTTACGATATGAGGTGACAAACTCAAGGGGATATGCTCGTTCAGCAACCGCACTTATATTACAAGACACAGACAAAATTATTGATTGGTTTTCAGGTATTGTTCACCGTTGCCTTAGATGGTTTAGTGAGTGCCACAACTTCAATGAGTTAAAGCTGATTGTTTGCGATCATGCGAGAAAATCTTGCATCCGCACTCTGGCATCCAAATACCGGATGCATGAAGACGAGGTAGAAAAACGATTTGATGCAGATTTAGGAAGAATTCCCTCAACCCAAGACTGGGATCAAGATGTGGCAAACGAACCATCAGATTCTCAGGTCTTTGAAAATGATGAGGCCCTAATGTATGGAATTCTACATTCTGGCACCTGTTTGCTATCTCTAGCAAGAATAACCAGCCAGTCACGACCTTGCAACTGTTTTGTTATCGGCTGCTCATCTAGCGCACAAAGTGTCTACACCCTTAATGTGATGGAAAGGCAAAAATTTCCAGGATGGAAGACAGGTTTCTCTGGTTGCATTCACCCCAGTTTGAATAAGAGGCGGATTGGGTTGTGTGATGAACACTTAAGCGACTTATATCTGGGTCGTATTTCTCTTCAAGCTATCGATTTTGGAGCATGGAAAGTGGGTTTTCAACGAATTGGAGGAGAATAGCTAAGGGTACCACCGAATGATCAAGGAAACAGGTATTATGCCTTGTATTTCCTAAGGTGTCAGTAAAAACTGGTTCTTCTCATTTTGTGAGTGCAAGGATTTTCTTTCGACTATTACACAAAATAATAGTCTTTGTGCGGATATTCACTAGAGTATACATGTTCAAGACATTGCTGTCACTGGTTAAGTGTGCCTACCTGTTGCTTGCCCTACACTCACTAGCAAATACTTTCTGTGTTCATCAGGCTTTAATGCATCAGTCATCTAAGATGAGTTTAGAAATCTGATTGCAGCAAGTTTCTTTAATGGAGTGGGAAATAGATTGGCATACATTTTATCTTAGGATGGAGTGGAGGAAAGCTATCTGCATTATAGAGGGGGGGATTTCTTATGTTCCAGAGTGTCCTGTTTAGTCATTTCTATTTATTTATATTTATTTATATTTATATTTATATTTATTTATTTTTTTGGTACCCATATTTTTGCTTTTATTTTTAGTATATGTTAAGCTTTTTGCTTCGGGTTCATCGACCGCTGACCCCAACTAGTTTAGGATAAAAGTGATGTTGATGTTGATGTTGATGTTGATATTAGAACATCCAATATACGTAGACCATTTCTGTCCAGAGTAAGGATGATTGCCTTGGGGTAATGCTTGTTAAGTCTCTTCCGCCTTGGGTTCTTAAAATTGCAAAATTTAGTGAAAGAGGGAGAAAACAATTGTACTCGTCCATCCATGTGTTGTTTCCAGCATGCAAGAGACAGCAACAACCACCTAGCTGAACCTGACAAACTTTGGAGGATGATTGTTCTGCCATATAGCTTTTCTTGACGCTCAGAATTTGCATATTACTGTGGCATATAGATAGTTGAGATGCAACTATAAAATATAAATGTGGCATTTGTAGGGTACAGTAGTGTATTGTACAACTATTTTTCTTATAGAACTTTTGCACTTGATTAAGGCAACATGTAATGTTGCAAAATAACTTTACGTGTTACAAAGATTTTTCATTTAATTAAAATGGTGTCTCGTAGAGACGTCTGGTATAATGAGTGAACTTTGGAAGGATATGTGCACGATCTTACTATTAGTGGTTTATCCTGAATTTTGTGTCAGAGCCTTCTAGTTACACCTCCATTTCAGCATACCGTGCTTATAATTCTTGTTCACTATTTCGGTTTTTGTTTGAGACTACATCTCCCCTCTAAAAAAGTAATGTTCATAATTTCATATGGGGTACAGAAACACAGAAACTAGAGAAGGCGCCTTCAAGCTTTCATCCTCCCTGAATTTTTCTCTGTGCCTGTGCAGGCACATCTGTAAGATATTCATTCTGTTCCTTTAACCAGTGACAACCATTTACCTCTTGTTTACATGGCTAGCGAAAGCCCCGAGATCCTTCACCAGTCGACAGAGCAATCACCATTCACGGGGATATTTTGGGGACGCATTGGATCATGCCCTTAACATATTCCACTGTTGCCAAATACTCATCGCCGGTGTCATCATACTATCTAGATTCTCGAGAGCTAAATCGATTTGTGGTTATACACGAGTCTTTCTGATCGTTTCCAGCCAATCACAGGCGATTGGCGGGCTGTGTCACACATGCAGCATTGGAAAATTGAGTTCCTCTGAAGAAAAGATGACAGATTGACAAATGACGCAAGGATTGTAGTTCAGCCCTCAGAATTTGATGCCTCGTTCTTCACTACCAGCGGGAGAATTCATGGGACGGAAAGATGCACAAATGTGTCATCTCTCGTTCATCACTTCTCAGTTTTTCCTCTGTCATATCTTCATATAAACGCCTAACTGGTCTTATTTCTTCAAGATAGCCATTTATACAATTTATCTCTTTGTAATATATGCACCACTTCACATAATAAGATTTTTGGCAATTTTCCAACCGTTTCATCCTTTTTCACCCACTGATTGTAACCTGAAGAAAGGTGGAATAGCAATGTAAATTTCCATCCAAGTAATCTCTCTCTCTCTCTCTCTCTCTCTCTCTCTCTCTCTCAAGACAATAAAATAACTTGAAACTGAAGTGGAAAGAGTAGCAAATAAAAGGGAGAGCTGATGGATTATATTGTGCACATGGAAGAACCCTCAAGAATCACATTTTTGGCACCAAGTTCTGAAGGAATAACGTCCATGATTGTAATAATTTAAACACATCTAAAAAGGAACATCCCCTGGATAATCTTGTGGATATTTTTGATGGTTTCTCTCAGCAACATCTCCTGCTCTCGGAGATTCGATGGAGGCACATCATAAACATCTGTGAAAAGGTCAGAAAATGGTGGCTTCTCAACTGTCTCTGCCACTTGAATTGCATGTAATAGCTGCAGCAGAAGAGCACAAGTGTAGGATTCTCCAAATTAGTAGTTTACCACGAACAAAGAAGAAAGATCCTAGGTCGCTAAGCAATTGCTAGAAGAAATATGAAGAATGTGTGATCAAAAGCTGAAAGGACGCTCTACTCGGCAACTAATATATCTACAACCATAGATGAGATTCATTCTGGACAGACACTAAGTACCTGCTTTCTAACATTGCTTCTGAGCTCTGACTCGGCCTCCTTGCTCCACCAACCATTACTTTCAATCCATTTCCTAAGTCTATTTACAGGATCTCTAGCTGTACGCCACCATTCGATTTCATTGGCAGGACGATATTTGGTGGAGTCATCTGACGTTGAGTGGTGTCCTGCTCGATATGTCAGGGCCTATCAATGGCAAAGATCAGTGGAAAATCCACAGCAGTGGAAAAACACGAGTAAAACTTTCTTACTTCGATCAAGATGGGTCTCTGTTCACCAATTGCCATTTCACGACCAGCTCGAACTGAACTATACATGGCAAGAGCATCATTACCATCTACCCGGATGCTGCGTACTCCATATGCCGGGCCTCTAACAACAATACCATCACCTGCCAATTCATAAAACTCCATGATTCCAAGTTTACCAAGATAAAGAATGGCCATGCAAAACAAACAGTGGAAGCCCTGTATACTTCGGAACTGGTCTGAAGTCGGCGTACTGATGGCCCATCCATTGTTCCTGCATATGAAGATAACCGGGGCCTCCCGAACTGCTGCAAAGTTTATAGCAGCATGGAAATCCCCCTGTCATAGCATAGATATTGGGAAGCAAATATCAATGATAAATCCGATAGTATTTTGTGTCCAGAGGATGTACAATATGATAATTGGGAAATGGTCTCTTTTACAGACTTGTCACAAATAACATTCATGTGAGAATGAACCTTACATATATAGAACAGGAAAAATTTATGCAGTTGTATATTCCTAGCTCTTCAAATTCAGCAGAAACACCACAGATGCAAAAGATTTGTATTTACCTCACTGGAACCACCATCTCCAAAATAAGTGACAACACAAGCATCTTTTTTATCCATCTTCAAAGAATATGCTGCACCAACTGCATGGGGAATTTGTGTACTGTTGCATCAAATGTAGGAGCATTTAATCTCCAAGGAAAAGGGAAAATTACGTTCTTCAAAAGTAATCTCACATGCAGAGGCTGGTATCTTACGCTATTGTGGATGAAACAGTAAAGTAGTTTAGCTTGTTAGACCCATAATGAACAGGCATCTGCCTGCCCTTCCCATAGTCAGCTTTGTTTCCGAAACATTGATTTGCAAATTCTTGTAATGTAAATCCACGCCAGAGGAGAACTCCGGGTTCCCTGTACTGTATCAATCAGAAAAAGTGTCAAAATTACCGTGTCTGTCATAAATCTTAGATGCCAGATAAACAAGTGAGGCGAGTTTGGAATATTTCAATGGTTACATATCAAAAAGAAAAAAAGATGAGTTAAATCCTCTTCTTTTGCCTAAAAATCATCTCATGATTCAGTTTTATCACATCAGACATTCTGTTCTGATTCTTCTGATCATATATTGAATGCTTTGGGCCATAGTTGATTCCAATCTTCATAGACTCGCATTGCTTTATCACTACTTTCACAACAACTGTACCATAAAGTGAGAAGCCACCTCAAATAATGTGAGGGTCGGTTATGAGTGTCTATAGAATCTAACCTGGGGGAAAACAAGATCATCAAATGTAAGTGCTGCTGCAGATGCAATGTTAATTGCTTCTTCTCCAATTGAGGTCACATAAAACGAGATTCTTCCTTGCCTTTGTGCTTCGTAGAAGATATTATCCATTGTTTGAAGCGTAACCATCTCCTTATACATTCTTATGGCAACTTGCTCGCTGACCTAGTTCAATAAGCGTAGGTAAGAGTAAAACATATACAGGGGAAGGGAACAAAGGAAAGTCTAATCCACCAAGAGATGCTAAAAGCACGAAGATCTATTCGTAACCTGGTGATACCTGCATGAAGCTGCTGGGAGCTAGTGGCTGACCATCTTCATCTAGTACCCTGTAGCAATGTGCCCTTTCCTCGGGAGACTCAGATATGAAACTCATCTTAGGTGTGAATGCAACTTTACCGCCAGGAAAGTCCATTGTCTGCCCAAAACCGAACATCTGGTAAATTAGTTAATCCCCACCAAAGTGTAAAGGCTAGATTTTCAATGAGAATTGAAAGCAGATCTTTTTGCAGTCTCCCAAGCTATAAAGCTTCACAGCAGAGTGGCAATGTTACATTCTAGTAACTGGTGATAAAAAGTGCCCTTTGCCACTTCTATGCCCAATCAAATTGGATAGCAGAAAATATCAGCTAAGCAGACACATTCAAGATCAAATTGAGCCTCACTGAGAACTAAAGAGACAGATATCTCACAGGCATAAACACCAATTGCCATGGTGGCTTAATACTGGACAAGAAACCAGATATACTTACCTGTCATACTATATCCATTTGAACAAGACAAACCTGCATGAGGTGCATAGTGAAGATCTTTGCATTTCTTGGTTGTGCAAATAATACAAATTAAGTAACAAAAATTTCTTCTTTAAGCAATTATCACCAAGTTGGATAGTGTTCATCAGAAGCTGAAAGAAACCAATTGATGAAGGAACTGGACAGATCCAAGCATCAGAATGCACAATAATGGAGCTGAAGACAAGGGGGCCTTTCTGTGCTGAAGGTGGGACTTCCTCTAAAATACACAGTGATATGGTGTTGCTGCAATATGATCCTTATTTTTGATGGAACGGAGTCCACATCAAAATCAAAATACATCCTTTAGAAAGTATTGCAAAGTCATAATTGCTAAAGATTTAATTCATTTAACATGATATGAACCATGTATTCGAGAAAGCATTATAAAGAAATGAAGTCAATGGTTTATGTCAGTCGTTAAGTCCACAATCATAGACCGAACAAGTTTATACCCAGAAAGACTAGAGCTTGATAGGACTTAGAAAAAGAACATCACTCATTTTCGTATTTTGCATGCGCTTGCGGTTCAATTTTCGAATGAATATAAGTATACGAATGATCATTCTGTCTGCTCCATGATCCCAATAGCAATCAGTCTTAACACAGTCACAAATCACTTCATAAGCCAGCTATTTTCACCATCCAATAAATTCGAATAGCAGTCCAATGCAGCAGCTAGAAACTCAAAAGCTCAAAGCTTCAGTCTAATTCATCGCGTTGCTAAATGGTTAAGTGGGTGATGATCAATCAACTCTTGAGAACAAGTTCAACGATAAATAATCGCAGCAGCAGCTCTCAACATCGAACTTCAAACACCATGCAGCAAATTCGAGGCCACAAAGGATCCCATCATCTCTCATCCCAGTTATCAAATTTTACCAGATTGTCGGGAACACCATTTGCGAATTGCGGGAGCTTCTCGGCCACGGTCGACTCGAAACGGCGGGGGGACGAGAGAGGCGTCCTACTAACCCGATCGGCGCTCGGATCGCCGATCAACTTCGAGAGCCAAGAAGAAGAAGAAGAAGCGGTATGCTTCGGCGTGTTGATCAAAGCAGACAACGTCGAGCGGTTCTGCTTCAGGAGCTCGAAGTGGGACACGATGTGCTTAAGAGCAGCTCCAGGCTTTCGCTTGCACAGAGCCATGGGAAGCCAAAGTCTGCGAGGACGATCGGAGTATAGAGAGAGAGAGAGAGAGAGAGAGGACTGTGACGTCTCCTCCTCGGAGGTAGGAGATAAGGTTCAGTTTCCGATGCAGTACACGTCAGCATTCCCGCGTGCTCGTTGGTGAGCGATGACGTGTCATGGTGTTTATCCAAACGGGAGACGCTTCATTGCACTTGCAAGTAAAAGTTGAATCTCAAAGCATCATTCCTTGGATGGGGATCGACATAAAGTCCAAAGCGCGGGGACTATGACAAGAAGTTCTTGGAAGTGTATTCAGTAAAATTTAGGATTTCCCGATTGATGAGATATTAATAAGCTTGATCTGAACTTTTCGTTTGGAAAATTAATTTGGGGATAGTGATGCGGGGAGCGCCAGAGCTTGGGAATCCCGTCGATCGAAGCACAAGCCCAACTCGAGTCCCTCGTCAATCGATCAAGCCCAATCATTGATCTTGCAAGCAAAGGCAAATCTCGGCCACAACATGATTCGATGGGTCCAAGATGCCCTAGATGAAGCTTCTTGACCATGAGGAGGGAATGCAAACTGGAGGATGTGGTTGGTGGTTGAATTGCAAGGCCGCAGAGTAAGAATTTGAGTTCTCATGGGTTTGATGCATTTTCTAGTTCCTAGATCTTTAAAATTTAATTGATTATGTCTTGACTCCTTTATAAATAGAAGCAAACTTTCAAATGTATGCATTCATATCTTAATTTTATAGTGCATGACATTTCCTCCTCAACTGAACAAAATTCTTTAATACATGCTTTTTTTTTTTTATCGAAATCACTTTGGTGGTGAACCTTGAGTTATTCATCTTCTTTTCTTTTCTTTTTTTGTCGAAATGAAAATTTTTAGTTCACCTAAAGAGAGGTACATAACTTCTAGATAAAACCAATCCTAAAAAGCTACATTTCAATGCAAATTCCACAAAGTAAGCATGTTTGAAAGATGAATCAACTTAGTATAACTTGTAGAGACTCGTTCATACCACAAAAATGGATCTGTCATAATATCGCTCAATCACCTAATCTCGCATCGTTATCATCAAAGATAAGCACACATCGAGATTTCTCTCTCCAGTAGCTACATCTTTGTCACAAGGCGGTGCGCGCCTAGGTAAAAGAGCACATATCACCCCTTGTAAATCCTAAATGTACATCTAGATTTGGATAGAAGAGCACTTAAATCTATATCTAGTTATAGATCGAGAGAAAAAGCTACAAAAAAGATACCGATTGATCATAAAATCACTTTCAAATAAGCTAACTGTTAAAAGCAGCGGTAAAAGAGCCTCGAAGACTTGTAGAATGCTCGACAATCTGAAACAAGTACTCGAAGCTAGATCGAGCTAGCTGTTGATTTTCTTATGGTCCCGGGCGCTAGTCACACTCATGAAAACATGTCATACACGTAGCGGAAGAAAATAAATTCAAACGGTGCTCCAGATCATCTTAGAAGTCCTCGTATACTTTAATCGAAAATTGAATTTTCTAAAGCAAGTTTAGAAACGTACCTTGAATGACAGAGGTTGAATCCGGCTCTGTTTATTTATCCTTGAGCCCAAGAGGTGTCGGGCCTCTAGTTTAGACACGTCCCGACACCTGTGCGATTAGGATACGGAGATTTGGAAAAACGGCCCTCAGATCGTGCTAGTAATCCTCATGGCGTCTCGATCCGAACCTTTCGTTTTTCAACTAATGGAAACACAACCTTTGTGTACCTGAGTTGGTTGATTCTCGAGTTTACTTTCTTACGAAGTCTGGCACGTATATGTGTGACTCTCTCGGGTTTCTAACCTTAGACCCTCTTACCTCTATTTATAGAGAGCGAGAGAGAGGAAGAGAATGAGAGGGGAGGGGCAGTATAAAAAAACCGCATCACATGGCCGCCAATGAGAGACCGCCACATGGGCTACCAGCTGGCCCACGTGGCCAGCTAGATGCTGGTCAAAGTGACAAGTTGCCTCCTTTGACCAGCCACGTGGCACCACCAAGGGGCGGTGGTCAAAGGGGGTAATTTTGCCGCCTTTGACCAGCCCCGTTAGCTGGTCGTGGCCGCCCAATTAGGTGGCCCAAACACCGTCGTTTTGGGCAGCGATCCTCATCCACGAGGATCTAGACATTTTAGGCTTCATGCCTCTCAAGTTTCATGATCAGATCAAATCATTTGACATGTCAAACGTCTCTGTTAAACGAATAGAAAATCATATCCTACTTTTGACTTTTCAAGGACTTTTCTTATCTTTTCTCTTTGGATAACAAACCTTATCCAATGATGATGCAAATATGATGTAACCATTACATCATCCATGACATCATGTCATACATGTGTCATCAATTTCGTCCTTTAGTGAGCTTTGGAAAGAGAAAACGAATCCAATCGTTTTAACTCCTTTTGACTATCCAAATAGTTCTATCACATTCTCGCGATCCCGTCTTTGTTATGGATATCGCCAAATGTCGGTTAAGGCGTGTGACATCCTTAGGTTCACCCTGAACTGGCATGAGATTCCTCAAGGAATTAATCGTCCCAAATCAATCCTTAGATCCCACAAATCGTGAGTGACGTCTAGCAACATATCACGGTTACCCAGTCAGAATGAAGTAAGAGGGCAAAGTGAACCTGTTGGCCTTAGTTCGGTGTGATTTAGTCCTTTTGTCTTACTATGTCCCGATCGAATGAGGGCCATAGATATCTGAGTCAAACCTACAAATTCGATCATATGCATAAATCTATCTGATGTGCATTCGGCGAAACTCCTCTCAACTTCTACCTTGGCTAAGGACTTTCTAATGCACCGTCATACATAGATGGCATAGGACATCAACCTCATCTAACGATGAGATAAATCCAACTGTTGCCTACGCCTGTGACTTCGTATGTGGAGAACTGTGACCATCATGCACAGAGGCGAATTAATGATCGATTAATATCGTACCTATAAACCACAGCCATCCAATATACAAGCCATCATCACGGCTCAAGTCTGAGGACCATTAACACACCAAAGTGAAGAGCGATTGAGACATTGACCAAGCATGAAGCCTCCATGTTACTCAATCGCTCCTTCGTCATGTTCAGTGGATTCGATCGAACTCATTTCTATACGACACCTGTGTTCCAGTTAGACGTCTAATATTAGGTATTTAATGCTCAATAGCGAGGCGAGACGAACACACTGGTCTCAATCGGCTCGTGGATGCCCAATCCACGATCCTTCGACCAAGAACCAATTTGAAGATCAGAGACCAACTGATGACTCGTCACACATATTCTTGATGCCTCAAAAATGGGTATCAGTTCCAAATGATGTAATGGATTTTATTCATCTAAAGTAAAGGGACACGATGAATAAACAAGCGTCTTACCATTAATGTTATATCGATAATAAAATATTTATGCCATACATGTGACCATCACATGGTTGCTTTATGGCATACTCCTAACACTAGTAAGCAAATCTGGAGAGAGGAGATTATTTCAAGGTGCTCAGGCTTCGATTTTCAAGGCTCACAGGGATGTCCTCCCCACTTCCATGGAGGGTGTCGACTGTGTCATCCACCAAATCAATAAAAAGTCTTGAAGATGAATATATATATATATATATATATAGAGAGAGAGAGAGAGAGAGAGAGAGAGAGAGAGAGAGATCACTCTCTCCCCTTAGGGATGTAGCTTCAAGAAAGAGGGCTGGGCGAACACGATTTGACAGTGCTATTCTTAATAGTAAGTCTATTGCCTTGGATAGTGAATTATCTATATCTCAATGGTGAACTTTAGTAATCACAATCTTCCTTCATTCAAAATACATTACATTATACATTTCCCTACTGTTGGAATTAATTGATTAAAATTCATTAATGCGCCCATAATGGGCTAGAACTAAATGGTGGTTGTCAGAGGGAGGTTACCAAAGTCAATTATCTGCTATTTTAAATAAAAAAATAAGTTGGAGGGAGGAAACGGAAGTCTGTTCTCCACGTCAGTTTCTCCCTCTCCAAGAACTCTCTCTCAAGAACAACACTCCCAAGACTCCATCATACTCAAACGAACAAGGATTCTCGCAAGGTGTACATCGGAGGCTCTTAATTTGTGGACAGGTACGTTCCCTCGTATAATCGTGCTCCGATCATTGATACAAGTTAGTGATTCTTGGGCATGTTATAGTATGATTTTTTGCACGTTTGTCGTATAGGAATAGGAATTCGTTTCCATCATGGTATCAAAGCCATGAATTGCTTGTTTGCTAACCGCATGTACACTATTTGAGCCTTTTTTCGCCATGATTTATATTGTTCTTTGCTTGTTTCGTATTTTCTTATTTTCATACTTAAAGTTAGTATGGTTTTGGACTTTTTAGAAAAATTGGCTTGGTAAAAACATGGTTTGATAGCATAGTCAGAATGTGCTCATTGATACAACTTTAGAAAGTGGTCTGCCACCGCCAGAGGCCGCCGGGGGAGAGCGCACGCGCCGTCCATGCCAAGGGATAGTTGTGCACGTGGGCCTCAAGAGCCCACGTGCGCTGCTTATGCGACAATTGATCACAATATGTGTATTAACAGTGTGCTACATAGCGCTGATGTGGACGATAACGTGGCGGCTGATGTGACGACCAAGGTCTGACTTAGTTAACAATCTACAATGACTGTTGACTGGCGCGTGCCTTGCATATGCGTGCGTGAAGCCCATGCGCAAAACCTTCCTTGGGCGCATGAGGGCACACAGAGTGTCCAAATGAGTTGTTCTTAGTATTAATGTGTTCGTATCAAGATTTCGTACAAGATGGTAAACTTGTTTTACCAATTTTATGCATCATGAATTATGAGTAATCACTTTTATTTGCTCTGCATTCATTGGAGGAACGATGGAACATATCATGCGAACTTCAATATTCTTATGGACAAATGAGAAAAAGGAAAGACTTCTAAAGCTAAGGAATGAGTTGGCTTTTTATCGATGTGATGACAGTTTTGACATAATGTCTCAAATCATAACAGTCAACAAAATGATAATATAAATTATTGAGAATAGTTATGTTATGCTAGATTATATAAATATCGTTGCTCTGAAAATCGCTCTTCTTGAATGGCAGGGGGGTCTTGGATCATTTATGAAAGATCGACCTCAAATCTTATAAGGAACTTGGAATTAGTTTTTGATAGAGCTCATAGGGGTTGGGTTAAGAAAAACGTCAACCTTACTATAAATGGATCTTGGTGTAGAAAGAATACGCCTAGCACAAAAGAATGCACCCTGATGAAGAGATTTATTTCCCTAACTTAAACCTGAGGGTTTCATGAGAGCTGCTATAGGGACACCTTCTAAGGTCAAAAAATTTCCTAAGGAGTTCGTTGAACCCTATTTTTGATGTGCATTATATCACTTGATGTTGTTGTTCTAAAGTTTGACATCCTGTGAAATTTGTATTTTGATGCTACTATTATCATTCACGTTATATGTAAATATTTTATGAAATATTTAATTGTGAATGGATTATGGGATATGTTCTATAATGCCTTAGTGGTGTTACGTGGTTAAGTGGGGTGTTCTAGAAAATTTTAGTGACTCTAATGAGCTCATTTTTACATAAATGATTATATTAATGGTAATTTTAAATGAGATTTCCTAGATGATGATTGAAAACGTAGTGAACTTTCGAATATAAAACTTTATGTGAAATTATTTATTAATGTAATTAATTAGTGTAAAATAGATGTACAGATGTAAGGCATTAATAATTCATGAATACATGTCTGTAGAACTTTGTATTCAAATACAATAACTTCATCTTTTAATAATATCGTAGCTGAGCTAAACAAAAAGAGAAATTGAATGGCCATAATTATAAAATCTGAAATGTGAAAATCCAGTATATGCTGGAAAAATAAAAAAACATTACAAGCACTTAACCTAGTTATGAAAAAACCTGAAGGTGGAATTACTACACGACATTAAAGGAATAGAGAGGCATTTGATGTATGAAAAAAGGAGAACTCTACTGCTCACATCATGTTGCTGAGTAGCATAAAAATGATACCATGCAAGGGCTCAAGGATTTTTTTTTTTTTAAATGTTAAAGTCATGTGCAAAGCATTAAGGCTAAGTTTGGTTAGACATTGATCACTAAATCGAGATAGGTCACTATAAGGTTTGACATTTATATGATGGCTCATGGGTTGAATATGAACGAAGTCTAAGGTATATGTCAAATATTATAAGTGAATTGTAAGATGCAAGCCACATTTTGATTGATGCGTAGCAAATACAAGCAATAATCCATTCTTTGCCTCATAGTTAGGAGCAAATGAAAATTCACCTCACACATAATGAAAAGTATAGACTTTTAATATGATATGCACCGTCTTAACTGAAGATGGATCGCCTTCTGACGGCTAAACTAGAAACTAATATTTGTAGTGCCGGTTCTATCTCACATAAGACTTCGGGCTCCAAGCGTAAGCGTCAAGGTGAAGTTCCAGAAGGGGGAGGTCAAGAGAACAAATTCTTCAGGATAGAAATCAAATTTTAACCAACATGGAAAAAGAAATGTCCTTTCAAGAAAAACATCTCATAAGAGAATTTTTTTTTAGTAAAAAGAGTCACTTTGCTCGCAACTGTGATGAGCCAAAAAATTAGAAACCCTTTTGTACATTTAAGAGTGTTACTTATGTCTTCAGTTCAATTTTTGTAACTGAATATCATCATTTGTGAAGTGTAGATTTAGGGGGTCGCAAATCATGTTGTGAAAAATAGAGATGCTTTCGTAAAATTTCAATGAATTTCATATGGAGCAAACTGGATATACATGGAAAATGCGTACTTGTCACACCTGCCAATTGAATATGTGCGCTTGTCACACCCTATTTCTATATAATGTGTTGTATGCTCTAAAAATTTATCAAAATTTAATTTTTTTGTTGGTTTTGGTTAAACTTACTTTTATTTTGAACGTTCATAACTATAGTGTTGACTTATTATTGGGAAAAATTTACTATAGTTCTGGCTATTTTCTAAATGGTTTTAATGTATTATATGTTGAATACAGTAATGCTAATATTTGTTATTCCCTATTCACGTCTTCTAAATATTATGAAAATGATGTGAAAGTATAGCATGCTAGGCTAGGTCATATTGGCCAGCAGCATACATATAGATTAGTCAAAGAGGACTCATTGGGCAATATTAAAAAAGCCGATTCACCTATTAGTGAGCATTGCCTAGTGAGAAAAATAATGAGAAAACCATTTATAAATGACCAAGAGGTGAGTTTCCTTTGCAATTAATACATATGGACATTTGTGTCCAATGAATGTGAGAGCTAGGCATTGGATGTTTATTTCATCACATTTATTTTTTATTATACTCGATTTAGTCATGTCAATTTGATTTCTCATAAGTTTGAGACATGTGTTGTTTTAAGAAGTTTATGAGCATGGTAGAGAATCAATTGGACATGAAAATAAATATATTGAGATCCAATTGAGGTCGAGAATACTTATCTAATCAGTTCATATATTTATGTGATAAAAAAGAAATAGAAACACTGTTGACTATTCAACGATTCCTCAATAAAATCGAGTTACAGAGAAAAGAAACAAGGCCCCAATGAAAATGGTTAGGTCGATAATGGCATAGACTAATTTGCCTATTATCTTTTGATGTGATACTTTGTTGACTACCATCTATGTACTTAATCATATACCTTCCAAGTCAATTACTTCCATCCCATATAAGTTATGGAACGGTTGAAAACTCAATTTGAGTTTTCTTAAACCTTAGGGTTGTGTTGCCTATACTGACGAGTCCTCTTATAAATATGAAAAATTACGTCCAAAAGGTAAAAAGAGTATCTTCAAAGGTATTCGAAAAACTTGAAAGGATATGTGTTTATAGGCGAGCAAGAAGTGTGACTGAATTTAAATCACGAGATGTTACATTCTTAGAAAATAATTTTCTGAAAAAGGGCAAAATAGGTTAAGACTATTCCCTATTTGAGACCTTGGATCGAGATAATGGGACAGTCGGATATAATGATCCAAATGGAAGCAATGTAAGAAGTGGGAAACTAGTTTCGAACCAGTCTTAATTGCAATCACTTAACAAGTCAATGCTGTCATTATCTGATCCCAGTGAGGTGTAATGGAGAATGAAGTACTAGGGTACAATCATCTCCATGGCAAATGAGACACAAAAATATTCCCTATCGACGTCTTGAAAATAAGGAAAAAATTTTCATAGTTGCTCCACAAGATGAGAATGAGTCAAAGAATGTAAATGAAATTCTATCTTGCCTTGAAATGAAGTTCTATCTTGCCTTGACAAGAAAAAATGGATAAGTCATTGGGAACAAATGGGTTCTCAAAATAAAGCGCAAAACTAATGGCTCGAATGAAAAAAATAAAGCTCACATTGTGGCAAAAGAATATAATCAATAATAAGGAATTGATTATGAAGAGGTTTTTTTTATGTGGTGAGATTTACTTCAATTTGCCTTATCCTGACAATAATGACTAATATGGATATTAAATTACATCAAATAAATGTAAAGACTATTTTTCTTAATGAAAAATCAAAATAAAAAATTTATATGGAATAACCCAGTTGGTTTGTTATAGAAGGCCAAGAGCAAAAGATGTGTTGACTTTTGAAATTGATATATGACCTTAAGCAATCTTCTAGATAATAGTATATACGTAAATTCCTTAATAGCATATGATTTTATAATGATTGATGTAGATTATTGCGTATATATTAAAGATCTAGAGATTCATTTGTGATCTTATTATATGTTGATGATATGCTAGTTGATTGGAGAAATATGGAGTTTGTCAATACAATTGAAAACTGGTTATCTGTCATTTTTTTAAATGAAGGATATAGGTGAAGCTGCATATATTTTTAAAGTTAAAATTTTAGTAGATTGTTCAAAGAGATGTTATTTCTTTCATATGCAAGATATAAACCCATAGACACTCCTATTGCAAGAAGCGAAAGTCTAACCCACAAAATGTGTCCAAAGAATCCACAAGCAAATGAATGATGCAAAGTGTTCCATATGCTAGTGATGTTTGAAGCATAATGTACACTATGTTGTGTATAAGACCTATATTTGTTATGCAGTTGAAATGCTTAGTAAATATCAATTCAATCCTGATTAAGCACATTAAAAATGCCATCAAGAGAATTCTGAAATATCTGAAGGGTACTAATGATTAATCGCTGAGTTATCACAGTAGAGATTTGCATCTTGAAGAAGATACTAATGCTGATTGATGATGAGGTTTATATGAGAGAAATTATACCTCTGAATTTGCACTCTTACTTAACAATGGCCCCATATCATGAGCTAACAAGAAGTAAACATGTATAGTCTTATCCACTATAAAAAGCTGAATTCGTGGCACTGTCAATTATAGTACGAGAAAGTGTTTGGCTTAAGAGATATTTGGATTATTGAGGTGTTGCTAAGGATGCTGCAAGTTTAATCATCAATTAATTGTGATAGCCAAGCAAAATAACTTACACTAAGGATCCATTGCAAGACCAAACATATAGACATAAAGTATAATTTTGTTAAAGACATTATTATAAAAAGATGTGAATATACAGTATATATCTATGCATAAAATGATAACAGATCCTATGGCAAAGTCAATTTTTAGAGATGTTTTCCTTGATCATGTGTTGACAAAAGGGATTAGTTTCCTACATTAAAATATATAGAAGTGCGTATAAGATGGAGCAGTGAATATTTATATTTTTTAAAGTTCACAGTTAATTGTATTTGTTATCATTATTGATACCTATAAGTTTGTATGACATTTTATGTTTATTAATGCTTAGTGCATCACGTTTAAAACTTATGTTGGACAGATAAAATATTAGTCCACTCACACAAGTAATCGCCTCTATTTATTGTGTGATAAATAGAGATGAGATAATTTTAAGCTCATTATCTATGTGATAATTGAGAGCTCGAGTTTAAAGTATATACGTTACCTTAACAAAATATTAAGATGGGGTCATAATGTTTATTATGTCTGAAAATAAATAACCCACATATTTCTTTTATCTATTTTCAATACCAAATATAAGTTCTAAGAGATTCTTTCAAAGAGAACATATTTGTGAACTCAAGTTAGACATTGAGTATATCTAAACTATCATCTGTACTGTATTAAATGAAAATAGATATGCACAATAGGAAAGGAGAAATACCATAATACATATTTCATACTACACATGCAAGAGTCGACCAATGGGGGCTGAAAAAAATTTTGATCTTAATTTTAAGTTGTGTGAAATTCTCGAGGAGATGTATTCCTCACGTTATGCCCTCATGACTCTTACTTATTCTCAGGATTTCTATTTAGTGTTCAATATCTTAAGATGTTACTAATAGTCGTGAAATTGATTCAATCTAATAGAATATTTTTAGAAAAACAAATTAAACTAAGATTGAGAGGTTTAAAGGAAGAGGAAGATTGATTTAGATTTTCAGTCACATGATAGTTCTGTATTCGTAGATCGGTCAATTATGCATTTTGTGTGATCATAATTGTGAATACAACAATCATACTTACAGAGATCAAGAGAGATATAAATGTGACCGATCGATCTAGGATACAGTATACGAAAATCTACTATTGATTATGTCCATTTTTGAGCTGCTATATACTCTCAGTGCATGCTTATTGCATGAATTATTTGCTGATATGAAACTTGTAGAGAAAAGGATATTGTGTATAGCCCATAATGTGTGAGTAGGAGATGTTGTAATTAATTGATTAAAATTAATCAATGTGCCCATCATGAGCTAAAATCGAATGGTGGTTATCAGAGGGAGGTTACCAACGATTACCAAAGGTAGTTAGCTTCTATTTTGAATAAAAGATAAATTGGAGGGAGGGAACGAAAGCTCGTTCCACACAACGTTAGTTTCTCCCTTTCCAAGAAGTCTCTCTAAAAAATAACGCCCTTGAGACTCTATTGCACTCTAATGAATAAGGATTCTCGCAAGATTGTACGTCGGAGGCTCTTAATCTATGGACACTAGGTATGCTTGCTCGTGTATCGTACACCGGATATGATTTTTGACACATTTTTCATTTTAGAACAAGAATTTGTTTTCTTCACTTACAAACACTTTTCATGCACTCATCAATCATGCACTTTTATAATCCTCTAATTTTTACCACGCTCAAATTGGTATCAAAGTTTTAAGGCTGAACTTATTTTGATTGATTCTTTTAATCCTCTATGTAATGTGTTTGTTTTAAAAAAAATGATTAAATCGATTCTTAAAGGCTTAACTTTGGAACAAAACCATAATGAAAAGTGTGATCATTCCATAAAGGATCTCCAAGGACAATAGAATGAGTTAACAATATCTTGGATAGTCAAGCGAGACAAGAACAGCTATGAAGATCTTTAGTTTATTGACCAGCCATGCTAATCCAGAACCTAGTATAAACTCTAATTATGAATTCAATAACATATGACGCAACTATAGTGATTTAAATTATTGAGTTAAAAGAAGAACAAGAAGGCGAGAAGATAATGATCATGAACTTAGAGTTAGGGTGCTTGAATTTGAAGGTAACATCAATTCTAATGACTTCGTTGATTAGTTGAGTGCTATTAAATCAATATTTGACTTCAAGTTTTACTTGGATCAAAAAACATGCGAGGTTGATTTCCTTAATCTAAAAAATGTACTTCACTTTGTGGAAAATCCTAAAAAATCAATAATGGGGGAAAGAAAAGGTAAAAAGTCAAGTCTGGAGAAAAATTCAAAAAGCTTATGTAGAAAAGGTTCTTGCTTAACAACTAGAAGTATGACCTATTTCTCAAGCCAAATTATCTCAAGTATCATGAGATCAACACTGAAAATATATAAGGAAGTATGAACAAATCTTTATAAGGTGCAATGTTCCAGAAATGCAATAGCAAATCACCGCTCACTTCTTTAAAGCAGCGGATAGGAGATCGTAAATTCGCTTGAACTTCAGCCATATTAATCCTTTGTAGATGTTTACAAGTTAACCATGAAAATAGACAAAAAACTAAAGAGTAACGGTGATGTTTTGACCAAACCTTCAACAAAGGGTACATTTTTCTAGAAGAGTACGTCTTCTAACAAGATCGAGAATACTTTGAAGAAGGACAAAGGAAAAGAGAAATCCACAAGTTTGTAAAAGAGAACCACAAAATATTAGGCATAAATGGGAAATACTTCAAGTATCATAGCTCTAGATATCTGCAAGCTAATTTTCATAATCGGTGATTTATGACCCTTCAAGAGAAATTGAAAAAATTGATTTGGAGCTTTGAGAGGCTGAGAAATGTCCAAACCGTATTGACTCTGAATCCAAAGAGCAAGATGAGATTGTACTAACGAGGTGACTCGCTGATCATTTGGAGGGCCTTAATTGCTTCAAAGGCAAAAGAGCAGAGAGAGAACGTCTTTCAAATCTTGTTGCACCATAAGCAGAATGTATGTAAATTGATTATCGATGATGGAGATAAACTAATGTAGTGTCTACAACTTAAATAGAAAATTTGAAGCTACCCACTCCTAAGCATCCTCAACTATATGAGCTCTCGTGTCGGTTTCAATTGATTAAAGTAACCAAGATCAAGTTTTATATGATATTACTTATATGGATGCATGCCTTTTGTTGTTGCGAAGGCTTTGGCGATTTGATTGAAAAGATGTACATTATAGTCGTACAAGCACCTACTCATTTCGCAAGGAATGAGAATACACCATCCTTGCACCTTTATGCCCATACATAATCCACATAAATTGTCTAGGGTTTGAAAAAACTAGTTATGAAAGCTTTAAATCTTGAGTGAAACACGGGTTGAGAAATTCAATTGCAAACAAAAGACTATATTAGCCTTGCTTATGGTTGAGAGCCAAAAAAGTGAGAAGAGATGCCCATATACTAGAAGTGTGTTCCTTAATGAATGAATTTGAAGATGTGTTTTCGAATGATATACCATAAAAATTAATTGAGCATCAATCGACTTACTTCCTGACCCTCCTCTTCTTAACAAGGTAGCCTACCGCTATAATGTAAAGGAAACTAATGAGTTACAAGTGCTGGTAGATGAGTTGATTCTAAGAGGATATGTAATGGAAAACAAGAGTCCTTGTTCGTTTCAACCATACTCATGCCCATGAAGGATGGTTCTTTTAGAATGTGTGTAAATAACCAAGCCATCAACAACATAACCATTGTATTAGGATAGAATATCACGTGTAGGGTGTAAATAGGTCATTTTAATAAAACTTGATAAAATAATGCAAAAATAAAACAATAAGTTTAGTGTTATGAAATCAGTAGGAACAAAATCTAAACTATATCAATGATATAATGATATTCAACAATGTGCAATATTTTAATGAAGGGCATGAGTTTAGGGATAAAGAAAATCATATAAAGTTTATAGTGGTTCAACTTAGTGCAAGCCTATGACAACTCTCCCATGCTGATAGCCTAATGGTTGGATTCCACTAAACAATCAATGAGATGTTGCAAGATTGAGTGACAATAGTCAAGATGAGAGGACTCTATATCTCACACAATCACTCTATCACTATTTCTTAGGGATTACGATTCCCACTCACAATAGAAAAAGTATATATGGCTGAACCTCTCCTTGAACTTTGGAATTTTTTTATCATTGATCTATCTTCACTTGAACATCAGAGTCTTTTTAAAATACTCCTCACCTCCAAATTAACTGTTGGGTAATCTTGAGATGATCATTCTCCAATAAACTCATTGAAAAAATGCTAAAAGAAGATATAATAGTAGTTTGAGAAGGATATCAGAATCACCGTCGAATTGATCACTTGTACAACCAAATCTTGATTTTCATAAGTGGAGTTCTTCATTTTAGAAAGTAACTTGTCTCAATGATGATTCCAATCCAATCAAGATGTTTTGTGATTATATACTGTTACAAAACAATCTATAAAAATGATGATCAATCAGAACTTTCTATATAGGAATTCCAGCTAGCTCACTAGCTATGACGATATAAGTAGTGGAGTATGAATCTAAAAAGATATTCATGAATCTAAACAAGTTTCATGTTGAATAAAGACTGAAGATATCAACTCCTTCATAATATTGTATATATTGTTATTCTAATTAGAATTCATGAGGACTATCTAATGCTACAAACACCTTCATGAGGCTTATGGATGAAGTCCTTTGTCCTTTTATTAGTTGCTTTGTAGTTGTCTACTTTCATAATCTTCTAATGTCTCGAGGAGTGAGTAAGATCATTATTCTCACTTAACACAAGACTTGAAGTCTTGAGAAAACGAAAGCTCTATGTTAAGATAGAAAAGCGCATAAAAAATAATTTATGCATATAAATCCACTCAACTCAATTCACTATCGTATTCCGAACAAAACTTTATTTCTTAAAAGGATGTCATCCTTTGCCTCTCAACAAACATGATAGGATAGGACTCCTTAGGAAAAGGGCTGCCACTAGCCTGACGATCGCTCAACAAAATTAGCAAGCAGCCCCAATTCTTCTCTTCAATCTTTATTATCCTTGACTATATGGTTACAAGAAACTGGATTTCCATAGATCAATCCAAGGTCGAATTAATGAAGATGTGACCATGCCTGAGTCCATAGATGTAAAGAGTTTTATGGTCATGCCTCTTCTATTGGTAATTTATGCAGATCTTTAGCGCCATCATGGCTCCCATTACGAATACATGAACAAGAAGACGTTTCTAACTCGAAGGAAAAACAAAATCATGCTAGAGCACTCAAAAAAATTGGAACAATACTAACAAGGTTAATCTCTCAGCAAAATATTGCGTGTTGACCACTTTCAAGTTGGAGATCTTTCTCCTTATTTGAACATGAAGGCCTATCATACTGGAGCGTAAAGATTGGGAATTTGTTGATCATAACACAAGCTCAACTCACGTCCCATCAATTAATCAAGCCCAATTTTAATGATGCAAGCAAAGGCAAATTTTGGACATACATGATTCCACGGGTCCAAAACGTTCAAGATGAAGGTTCTTGAATGGAATATGTAGATTAAATGTGCCTTTGGTGGTTGAAATGCAAGGCTGAAGAGTCAAAATTGGAGTTCTGTGTATTTAAATGCATTTTCTAGTTCCTAGGTCTTATTATGTTATCTATTCCCATGTCTTTAATATTTTTGCTATTCTAATGTCTTTATGTTGGTTGGTTCCTATGCCTTAATCCTGGATAAGTAAGGTGAATTCTTGAATGTAGAGTACATATTTGAGTTCAATAATACCTGAGATTTCCTCCTCAAGGGAGTGAATTTCTTCACATTTAGGGTGCGTTTGTTTGGGAAAGGTTTTTCTGGAATCACTTTCCAAAAATGATTTTCAGGAAATCATTTTTCCGAAAAAACGATTTGTTTTCCCTTATTGGTGACTTGTGATGAAATATATTCTGGTGTTTGATTTGCACTGGAAAATGATTTTACTTTATCTAAGAAAAAAGAAATCTGAATTTTTAATAATTTTTATATTTTAAATTATATCTATATATTTTTTGTTTTTATTTCTTTTTTTCTCTTCGTCTTCTTCCTACGACTTCTTCTTCCATTTGCCTCTGCAACTTCTTCTTCCCTTTACAAGTTTGCGATTTCTTCTTCCTTTTCCTTTGCGATGCCGGGCGGCCATGGGCGAGCTCGACTCACTGGTGGAGGCGAGCTTGAGCTCGCTAGATCTGGCGGAGGCAGCCGGTGAGCCTCGAACCGCTAGATCTAGTAAGCTCGAGGCTCGCTAGATCGGTTCGAGGTCGCCAAATCTAACCGAGGCAACTGGCGAGCCCTCGAGGCCGCGGATCTGGTGACCAAGCCTCAAGCTTGCCGAGGCCACCAAATTTGACAGCCCGAGGCTGGCCAGGACTTGCAGCTCGATCAACGGCCTCAGATAGGCTCACCACTCGACCGCCATCTCAAGTGACGCTGGCCAGGATTGCGAGCTCAACTGACGGCCTCGGATGGCTCACCAGGATGGCGAGCTCAGCCGATGACCCGAGGTTCGCGATGGTTCCGCCACTGTTGGTAGATAGGGAAGAAAAGAAAAAAAAAGAAAAAAAGAAAAAGAACATAAAATAATATTAATATAAAATATTAAAACATTAAAATACAATATCAAAATATAAAAATATTAAAAAATTAAAGAGGAGCAATTTGAAAAGTGTTTTCCTTCTTAGATTGGGGAATTCGCTTTCCTGATTTTATACATAAACTTTTCATTACCGGAAAGTGTTTTTCCATTGACCGAATCATTTTCGATAAATCAAACAATGAAAAGTCGGAAAACTAATTCCGGGAACACACTTTTCCCGAAACACACACACCCTTATTTTGGTTGTGAACCTTGAGTTGTCTATATTGCATGGTAGATATCCATTTATGCCTACCTCAACCTTATTTCATTCAAATCACATTCCCTCACACTTTCAGAAAAACACTTTTTCATACACTTATCCATCACACACGTTTAGCATATCTAATTCTCACCATGCATAAGATAATCAAGTCTAATTGATCATGAAACATTAAGTTAAAAAAATAAAGAGGGCAAAAACTTCGGAATATGTTTCTCGTCACCGAGAAAAGTTTTTGAGCAGTCTTTTTGGTTTTGATTCTGCACTATTCGATAGGAAATTATGAAAAATATGAAAGTATTAGAAATAGAAAGATCAAGCCACCAGAGCATGATAGGACTTTATTTTTACCCTTCCATTTTTATTAATATTTAAATTAAAGTAGGTACAGGGTGCAGCGGCTGACGGGGAGGGACCTATTGCCCATCGCAAAGGCCAAGGGGCGGACAGGGTCTCTCTCGAAATCAGTGCACACCACATACAGACACCAGCCCAAAACGGCACAAGGACCAGCCAAAGGACCCAAAGGAAACAGACCAGCCGGGTCAATTAATATCGCAAAGGCGAACAGCCCCACGAAGATAAAAAAACCGCTATTGCAAGGATGTTGTCATCAATGTTCGTGTAAGTCACACCTTGTCTGGATAATATTTAGAGAGGTGTCTTCTTCAAAGCAGTGTAGTGATATCCGGCCTTGTTGCTTGAAAAAGAATCTAGTTGAGTTGTCCAGATCACATAGCCAGAGAGCTGCAAAGGAGGAACCGAGTAAGCATTAGGAATGAATGGCCACCAAATCGAGAGATAGCCCAATGAAGGTTATCCAGCCATGTTCTATTGCGCCAAGTCAAGTTGCATTTTGTTGCCCAATAGAGAGCCAGGGATCCCGTGATATTTTACACCCAAAGAAGAGGTGATCCAACGAGTCTGGGTCTACGCGACAGAAGGGGCATAAGCCTTCGGTAATCTGCCTATAATTCGGGGAAGGAGGATTTGTGTGGGCAATCTGTTCAAGGTGAGTGAGACCACAGAAGAAAGCATGCCGTGGGATAATATGACAATCCCAAATGAACGGTGCCAAAATAACAGTCATTACCTCTGCGCCTTAATCTCATTTCCCGTGCGATGCAACGTGAAGGTACCGGATGGATTAGGCCAGCCACAAAAAACGGTCCCGCATCTCTAGGAGAAAACCGGAGGAAAATCAGGAGGCAGGAAGGCCAAGCGATTTAAGATCAAAGCTTAGAACAATGGCCATCGCAAACGTCACGGACTAACGCCTTCGCGATTATACCAGAACGGTAAATAGAGCTGTCAGAAAAGAAGTTAGGATGAGGACCATTCAAGGGGTGCCAAGGATCAAACAATAAAAGGAGAACTAAGAGCTAAGGTGTACATAAAGAACGCCACTGGCAGATCCCCTTCCGCGAGGAAGGGAGAAGGAAAGGAAGAGGAGGAGAAATGAGAAACAACGGCCAAGGTACAAAATTTTGCTTCAAAGCCCAAGAGGCAAAAAAAAAGTGGGCTTTTTAATCCCAATCCCTAAAAAAATCTTGTTCTTGAGAATCCGTATGAGTGGATCAACTTGCACCACAAAAGATCTTTGTCAGAGAACAAAATCAAATATGTTTAAGCATGCGTGCTTGATTGCAATCAAGAGAGACGGACGAAATGCCCCAATCACCTTCCTCCTTGAGGAGAGGAAATACCACCAAAACCAGGGGACCTTTGCATCCACCCACTGCCCTAAACCAGG
>JAGVVM010002312.1:0-18968 GCA_019149425.1 Psidium friedrichsthalianum
TAGATGCATTAGAATGGAAAAACAGAAAGAGAGCCTAGATCCTTTCAATTTCATGTCATCTTGTGATTAATGAAGATAAGGATCTTTACGCAAGTCTCAATCTTGCGTGGAAAGCTCTTATCAAAATTTTTCATAAGAAAACATACAATTGAAAGGAATGTAATCCATGATAACTGCTTTTGATCAATTTTCAAGAAAAATTAATGGAACGGTTAAAAAGTAGATGCAAAGTGCAATTTCAATGTGTCCTAAATTCGATAAATTATAGGACATCCAAATTAAAGCTGTTTACTAGAAACGGGAACAATTCGAGTGACCCATATTTTATCGAAGTTAGGAAGCATGAACGACTTTGACTAGTTATCATGGATTACATAGAAAGTTAGCTATGCAAAATGCGATGATATGTGCATGAGCCATTCAATTTCATATCTCCTTGGTGAAATAAGGATTAAACACTCTTATTTGACCGAAGGAGGTCCAATAAAGAGTTTTAAAACCAGATTTCTTCCAAAGAGAATTATGCAATTGATTGGGATCATTCAAGTGATTAGAATGAAAGCCATTATCATATCCATCTACTAAAATTCTAATATGATCAGAATATGTAGATACATCTTAAAAGATCCCTAGTACATCAAATCTAATGGGATGAGATAGCACATGATTCGCACATGAGGGAATTCAGAGTACAAAGCTCAGAAACAAAATTCACGGTAAACGAATGTGATAAACACTAAGGATGCCCCAAATCGAGTCATAAGTCGTCTGGTTGAATCGGATTCCTCAAATTAGTGTGTGTATCCGTCCATCTGGAGCTCCCTCTTACAGGCGAATCGTCATGCTTGAATTGGCTCCATGTCGGTGTCATGGCGTGGAATGCTTCTCTGCCTCCTTGTGGTTGTCTCGAGAACTATGATATGACTTGGGGAAATCATCCTTCTATCCTAAAAATGGCTTTCAAACTAATCACTCAAATGATAATTTTTTGAGATGATGCACGACATGTATGGTATGTAAAATTAAAGCGAATATGAACAAATCACAAGTTAAAGATGGGAAAGCCTTACCAACCAGACTCTTTTATGTTTGGTTTTAGGTATACCAACCGACCAATCACATGCGCATGAGACAAGTGAGGAATTGACTCTAGAAAATAAAAGAGAGGACAGGGTATAGACCTAAAAGGCTCCCACTATCTGATTCAACGACTTTGCCCACAAGCGCGATCAAACGTCAAGTGGGAAGAATCATCAATTCAGATAGCGAGCGGGATCGAATATGGTCAACCCAGGCGCAATCAAACGCTGGGGCTTTGCATACCGATCCCTATCTACGGCGACTAAAAGAGTGTTTCGCGGCTTGGGTTTAGGCGCTTGTGTGTGCAAGTGTCGTGATCCTCAAAGTATGCAAGGCATGCACAACAGTTGATATCAAACAGCGCTTCTAATTTGCAGAAAATAAACAGACAAACCCAAACTCCAAACCTGCATAAAACATGTCAGCAATCACTCCTCCCCTTATAACTCCCATTTGCAAGAATATTTAACACGTTCAGTTAGTGGACTTACTCTCACCTTCAAGAGCGCCTACAGAAAAGTATGTTAGAAAGCACCCAAACTTTTTAATCGGCTCAAGTCCTCAATGGGTTAAACTAAGTCCCCAGTGGAGTCGCCAGTCTGTCGCGACCCTCCGAGATTTTCCGGAATCCCGAGGGGGCTAATGGATTGCTAGGCCCATTGTGGGTATCTGGGCTTAGCTCGGGCCCTCCCAGGCCCATACCAAATCCCGTCAGGAAATTTTAAATCGGTTCGACCTTAGTGTGGTCGGGTGACATGTGCTCAGTGTGCATGCCATTGGAGTCGCCACCAATCATTTCTTGGAGGGTATGATCGGAAACCCTATCGAGCGATTGGGAGAGATCGTTCGATCCTACGAAAACCAGAGATCTAGATTCGGGACTTTGTTACGTCGATATTGCTATCGACGCCCTTTCGGTACCTAAGTTGGGTGATTTTCTGTCTTAAGGAATTCATGCAGGCGAGATTGGGTAGGTAGGCTTTAAGAATCTAAGGTATTCATGCAAATTGGAGTATCTATCCTATCAATCACAATCATAAATAAATGCGCAACCAGGAAATCACGTCGAAATCAGTCAATACAAATAAAAAGGGAGTCTTAAAAGTCTAGGAAAGCGCGTCAATTTAGTTCCTGGATGGTTCGGGGTGATTTGGAATGGTTCGGGTCAGATTGACCAGAGGGGCAAAATGGTCATTTTGGAAAGCTCGGAATTCAAAAATGTGAAATTAGGTCAAACCAGTTGAATGTGGTTTTTCCCTAACTTTCACGATTTTTCGAATTTCTCTGATTTTTCTGAATTTTTTGTAATTTTTCTGAATTTTTTTAGACTTTCTAAGAATTTTCTAAGGATTTTCCCTATTTTGGACATTTTTCGGATTTTTTTGAGGATTTTTCTATGATTTTTGGGTTTTTACTATTTTTTTTTAGAATATTTTCTATGTTTTCTGGAATTTATTTTTTATTTTTTTAGGGTTTTCTAAGACTTTCTGGGAATTTTCCTATTTTTTTTAGAATATTTTTTTGAAATTTTCATTTTTAATTTCTAATATTTTTCCTAATTTTTCAAAACATTTTTTATATGTTCTAAACATTTTTCTAAATTTTTTTTAAGATTTCTACGAATTTTTACGATTTTTCTATTGATTTTTATTTATTTATCTTCTTATTTAGATTTTCTATTTATTTTCCTATATTTTCCGGATTTTTTCTAAATTTTTAGCAGATTTTCAGAATTTTTTTATTCTTATTTTTGTGTTTTTTTTTTTGTATTTTATTATTTTCCTATTTTTTATTGTTTATTTGTTTATTATTATTTTTATTGTTTTTATTTTTTTTCTAATTTTCGGACCGGGTCGGGTCAACCCGGCCCGTCCGAGAGCCCGGCCCGAAGGCCCGAACCTAAACCCTAGGTTAAACGACGCCGCATCGGTTTTTTCTTTTTATTTTTATTTATTTATTTTTATTAACTTTTTATTTGATTTTTATTTGATTTTCGGATCCGACCCGACCCGACTGACTCGGTTGATCGAATTTTCTCAAATTAACCCTCAAAGAGTCAAAATTAGGCGAATTAAACCTAAAGATCGAATTCTATGGCATCAAATACATTAGGAAAATGGCATTTCATGTCAATTAAACCAAAGATTAATATAAAAACCCAATTTCTAAATTTGACCCGAGAACCCATTTTGCAAAATCCAAAGTCTTAGGTCCCTTTTCTGCAAAAATTGTTGCCACCATTGGATTCAGAAGGTCAAAATCTAGGGGGTGACGTCGCCTTATTTTCAATTCAGTCCCTAGAAAATTTTTAATTGCATTTTAAGTGTTTTTAGGGACTAATTTGAAATCAAAAATTGCAATTTGGTCCTTTTTAGCGAAATTGGGCAATTCTGAGGGCTTTTGGACTGGATTTTAATTTTTAAAAATAGAGGAGGGTGGCACGACTCTAAAAATGCAAACTTGGAAAATCACAGAGCTGAAATGGAATTTCTAGAAATATTTAAATAATCAGAAAAATGAAATTAACAAAGAAATCCTAGATTCCAGACTTTATTTTTCTAAATTTATTCACCAAAACGAAGAGAGAAATAAATTAAAAATATTGACTATTTTTGGTAATTTTCTGACTTGAAATGCTATTTTTTATTAATTTTTATTATTTTCCTAATTTCTGAAAATATTAAAAATGCAAAAAATAAGGAAAATTATTTTTTGTTCAAAATTAGTTTCCTAAGCTAGGCTGAGGTCCCCAAAGTTGATTTTACAATTTTCTCATTTTTTATTGATTTTTTATGAATTTATGAAAATAAAATACAGAAAAATGCTAAAAATATGGAAAATTATTTTTTGCTCAAAATTGGTTCTCTAGGCCATGCCAAGGTCCCCAAAGTTAATTTTTCAATTTTCTCATTTTTTATTTATTTTTTTTATGAATTTTTGAAAAATTAAAATGCAGAAAAATATGAAAAATATGGAAAATAATTTTTTGCTCAAAATTGGTTCTCTAGGCCATGCCAAGGTTCCCAAAGTTGATTTTTCAATTTTCTGAATTTTTATGGATTTTCTAAAAAAATAAAATTTGCCAAAAATCAAGTGTCAACAGCGATATTACTAGGCTACTCGCTCATGATCACTCCATGAACGTCTTAAGTTCGCTTCTCACACTCGTCAATTCACATGACATCACTTAATGGACTTACCATGTCCACTATATATTCAGGCAGATCATTCCTTATCACTCAGATTGTACATATGTCGTTTTGTCAATTCTCGATGCCAGAACCATATATCATGCTAAGATTCTATTGGTTACGGTCCTTTAAACACATTTCACATAATTCACTCCCCACCACGATGCGATCGAATTACTCGTCGACTCGCTCGTGTGGGTCTCATCACAAACCCACCCTGATCATACAACAGGGGTCCTCTTCGATCACAACGGAGGTACACAACAAATGCTTAACTTTCACCAACAACCACAAGGCATTCAGGCATTCCTCAATCAAGGCATCTCAATCCACTTAGACTTCCATCCACCATTCCGATTCTTCATGTGCAATGCTATGCATTTTTCTAAAATATTTTTTTTTTCGAAAACCAACTTTAATGCAATGTATCTTTCAAAATAAGTTAGACTTCGCACAACGCCTAGACCCACTTTTCAATGCGTGACTTGGTTCATTCCTACCCCTAGCGCCATCTTAGAAGCCTGGCAGGAGCCACACCTTGTCCGAGCTCTCTCTAGCTCCGGTGATCACTCCCCGCCCTCGTCAGACCGGGTCGTTACAGGCCCACTAGCTTTCGCTTGGTTCGTCCCCAAGTCAGGCACCTACTAAGAAGATCTCGTTTAACACGTCCCATACCGTGTCTCACTACGGTTTTTAGGCATCTCGTACAGCTTGTCCCATACCAAGCGACGGTTTATCAAGTCCAACAAAACAATGTCATCAACTATGCATGTACGTTTCTCAACTTCAAATTTTGATGCAATCAACACATGCAATGCATGATTGTCCTCATATCCCTCGTATTGCTTGTCTATGCAACATCAATTTCTCATATTAAACTGCACCCTCTAACATCACAAGCGACCATCAACTTCAAAGATCAGATACTTAGTATCAAACTATACAACCCTTTTTTTTGGTTGCCGTTCACTCAGAATCAAAGTCTATCAATTAAGCTGGCTCGTCGTCCGTAATCATTGTTCGCTTCCTTTCGAATCTCATTCTATTATTCAAGGCCTTTCAATGGGAATCAATATTTACGACCCTCGAGATACGATATAGATTCAAGCCTACGATTCACACAGTCGATTTATAACAATTCAATATCCACAATTTGTTGCACAGGCTTTGATGGTTAGCCTATCAATAAGTCGTTACCAATTCGACTTATCATATAATTCACCTATCAATCACAATAGTACGATCTCAAGGCTCGAATATCCATAAGCCAAAGTAAGGATCGACGAATTTCTCAACTAAAAAGTAGCCTAAGCTACTATCTATCCCCTAACAATCACAAACACATACACTTTAAGTTTTAAACCTGTGCGTGCCTACCAAACAAGTCAGTCACTAGCGTACCTTATCACTCCACTCACCCGCTCTAATACCAAAACTGTACTGTAGCGCTCCAGAATGCTACCTCAAGGCTTACCCATTACTTGCTCTCTTCTTATTGGCGCCATCCATTAGTTTCATCATCTCCATCGTTCCATCCAATGCCAAGCCTACACATCTGAAAAGATGATTCCCAAACAAGGGTGAGCTAACAGCTCAGCAAGTTCACCCTCTAAATCTCACCTAGGATACTAGATACCCTTAGATCGACCCTAAACATGCAATCCTAAACATGCAATCTCAGGTTTCTAGGCCAATATCAACCAAATAACTCAAGGAACAAAAATTTCAAGAAACTAAATAAACAGTTCACAACTTAGTCAAGCATGCTCAAAAGTCAATCATTACGATTTATTATAATATCTAAGCCATTCAATTTGCCTAACCTGCTCCGATTCCATCAAAATTGCTTAATTTTGCCATTTCGCTATTAGGCGCGCACTTTGGGCTCACCAAATCACAATAATTGACCATGGACATACGTGTACAGCCCATGTACAGTGTTTCACAGCTCGTGGATAGGACCTCAGAATACTATTTGGGCCCGATTTTGCCTAAAACACTCCAAAAATCCCTTTCTCAACATGTAAGCCTCACCGTACCATCACCGACACCCACAGACAGCCCAAGTCCATCATGAACAGTAGCTTTTTCAGCATTAATAGTGCACCTGATACCTCAATAGAATCGATTTTCACTTTAAACCCCAAATTGGTCAAATTTTCTAAACCGTTCTACCTCTAATCACATCCTAGAGCCAATCCATGAATAATCTAACATCCTACTCAAGATTTAGAAGTAAAAATCACCAAAATTAAGCTAGAATAGCTCTGCCAAAAAGCTAGAGCAGCAGCAGCACACAAGAGTGGAAACGGCGGCGAAAGACGACAACGCGCATGCCTGAATCAAATGGAATTTCAGAACGAATCAGAGCTCATCTAGAGCTGATTCTTGCGTCAAAATGTCAAGGAAAGAAATACGAAGAGACTCACACTGGTTTGACCTCAATTGGAGCAACGGCAGCTTCGGAATCTATGAAAAACCGCCAGCACAAAAAGCTGGAAATCAGCCTGTGCAGGGTCCGATTTGGCTCTGTTTGGTGGAGAACTTCTAGAGAGATAAGTGAAGATGAGGTTAAAAGGGCGTCTCCAACTGACGATGTTTGGGCAACGAACGAGCGGCACAACAAGTGGCGGTTTTCCGGCAGCCAAAAACCAAGAGAGAAAACCAAGAGAGAGGGAGGGCCATGAAATTGTGGAGAGCAAGAGAGAGAGTGATCTGCTGATAATTAAAGAGAGAGAGAAAAAAATATCTTCAATTATTAGTGGGCACTATTCATCGGTTAACCAACATTATTCATCGATTGACCGGTTAAAAAGTTTAACTGACTGCGACCGATGGTTTATTGATGTGGTTAATGTGATTGACAATGACTGATGAGACATTTCTTGAAATTCGTGCCATTTTGGGACTGATCGGGCACAATCGAGACTGATCGAGGCTCAAACGCGATCGAAAAGTAACTCAGATGTTACAATTTTCCTTTTCATGTGATTCATACTAATGCGTGGGATCCTTCCCAGTATACTTCTATTTCTGGTCATCGGTGGTTTATCACTTTTATCGATTGTCATTCTCGTACAATTTGATTTATTTGTTGAAAAATAAGAGTGACGTTTTTCATTTGTTTTCAAAATTTTCACAAAATAATTTAGACTCAATTCGATTCCACTTTGAAAATTCTTCGCAGTGACAATGACACTGAATACATCGAATGTCAATTTCAACAGTATCTCTCTGATCATGGCATTATTCATCAGACCAGCTGTGTTGATACCCCAGCACAAAATGGTATTGTTGACAGAAA
Organism: Psidium friedrichsthalianum; assembly: GCA_019149425.1. Taxonomy (NCBI): domain Eukaryota; kingdom Viridiplantae; phylum Streptophyta; class Magnoliopsida; order Myrtales; family Myrtaceae; genus Psidium; species Psidium friedrichsthalianum. Next base: position 7,576 of record JAGVVM010002312.1, read on the forward strand.
GAACCAACATTTGTTAGAGGTCGCTAGGTCTCTCATGCTTGCCCGCCATGTTCCAGCTCAATATTAGAGTGATGTTACCTTAACTGCTGTCTATTTAATAAATCAGATGCCTACTAGAATTCTTGATTTTCGCACACCTATTGATGTTTGCAAGGATAATCAACCTTTATTCTTAACCCAAAAATTTTTGGTTATGTTTGTTATGCTCATAACACCACCTCTAAGAGTAAGTTGGAACCCCGTGATCTCCGCTGCATTTTTCTTGAGTATTCAGCTACTCAAAAGGATTATAAGTGTTATCATCCTCCTTCAAGGCGTACTATTATATTTATGGATGTGATTTTCATGAGTCTAATTCTTATTATTCAGCTCCATCTCTTTAGGAGGAGTGTCCTAGTATAGAGATGTTCTCCACTCTGGATATTCCTGTGGATATTACTTACCCTTCTTCTCTGATAATCTCGGATGATTCTAGTTCTTCCTAAGAGGAGGACACAGGTTCTTCTCCTTTTCAAGAAGAGAAACAATACAATACAAGAAAAGGATAGTATAATACCATAGGGGGAGATAATAAACCAACCACTTCAATGGGAGTTTACTCCCATACTTGTTAGGTAAACTACTGATAGTAGTAAGACATTGAAGACATATCATTGTAGGAAGCCCACTACCGACAAGTAGGTTATGACCACTAATAAATTGCCTGTTCAGTCATCATCTATGCATCGGATTCTACTACCCTTTTGTAAGGTTTCTCTCTTCTGATCTTCTTATGCATTTCAAAAGAGTACTAGAACTTTTACTCAACACCCTATATCCCAGTTTGTCCATATGACTCTTGTCTAACTCTTATCTACTTTTGTATCTTCTCTAACTTCTATTTCTATTCACGAAATGGCAGGAAGCTTTTAAAGATAAGAAGTGGAAGGCAGCAAGTGGTGGAAGAAATGTATGCTTTGAAGAAAAATGGCATGTAGAATCTTGTTGATTCTTTCTCTTGGGAAAAAATCGATAGGATGTAAGTGGGTGTTGTAGTCAAACAAAAGATGGATGGTACTATGGACAAATATAAAGCATAGTTAGTGGCAAAGGGATTTACTCAGACTTTTGGGATTGACTATCAAGAAATCTTTGCTCCTATTGCAAGTTGAACACTGTTCAAGTACTACTTCGTGTGCTGTTAACTAAGGATAGGATCTTCAGCAATAGATGTGAAGAATGCCTTCTTCATGGAAAGTGTGCAAGTTGAAACATGCACTTTATGGTTTAAAGCAATCACCTCAAGCCTGGTTTGGTATGTTTCAGAGAGCTATGGTCTCTGTTGGGTATAAATAAAGCAATGCTGATCACACTTTATTTATGAAGAAATCAGGTACTAAAATCAATATTCTCATTATCTATGTAGATGACATTATGTTACAGGGAATGATAGTGATAAGATCAGCCGGTCGAAGAATTTTCTTGGACAAGAGTTGAGATAAAAGATCTTGGAAAGCTTCGGTACTTCCTTGGGATTGAAGTTGCCCGATCTTTAAAGGATATCTATCCCAAGGAAGTATGTCTTGATCTTTTGACAGAAGCTGGGTTATTGGGATGTCATCCCTCTAATATACCTATTAAGGCTAATACTCGTCTTCAAGAAAAAGATGGTGATCCAGTGGATAAGGTTCGTTATCAACGGTTAGTGGGCAAGTTGATTTATTTGTTTCACACCCGACCTGATATGGCTTTGCATGAGCCTAGTGAGTCAGTCTATGCATGATCCATACTCTACTCATATGAATGTTGTTCTTCGGATCTTTCGGTATTTGAAATCTGCTCCAAGGAAGGAATTCTTTTATTTTCGCGTGATAGCTTGAAGATTAAAGCTTATACAGATGTTGATTGGGCTGGATCTCTAGACCAGAAGTTATTTCTAGGTATTATACTTTCTTAGGAGAAAATCTTGTGACTTGGCACAGCAAAAAATGAATGTGGTTGCTCGGTCTAGTGCTGAAATAGAGTTTCATGCGATGGCACAGGAAGTTTGTGAGTTGTTATGGCTTAAAAGATTACTTGAAAATCTTGATGTATCCATTCATCTTCCTATGATGCTATATTGTGATAATAATGCTACCATTAGTATTGCTCACAATCCTATACAACATGACCATACAAAACATGTGAAGATTGACGGACACTTTATCAAGGAGAAGTTGAAGAGGTGGATTAATTTGTATGCCGTTTGTTCAGTCCGGTGATCAACTTGCTAATTGTGTTCACTAAAAGAATAGGGAGTAAATCGTTTCATCCTGTTTTAGTCCAGTTGGGCATGTGTGATATTTATGCTCCAACTTGAGAGGGAGTGTTAAGAGTATTTGGTCGATAAGGGCATATTTGTCTATTTACTTTATTATTTTGTGCATGGTAGCAATAAGGGTAATATTGTAATTCTTGGCCTTTAGCTTTATTATGAATAAATAATTGGGGTTACGTTGACTTAATAAAGTATTCAGTTCAGTTTTTTTTCTCTCAACAAAATACTGTACTTTGCGGTGGCACTGCTTCTATGACTGGGTCACTGTCGATTGTAGGCTAGAATTAAGTTCCATATCTTTATCATGACAAAGTTTCTTACATTTACGGCGCTACGCTCTCAAGATATCTAGCACATGCACCTTCTCTCCCGAATTGGTTCATCAAATTCTGTGCTGCATATTCAAGGATGGAACAGTGTGGCTTACTAAACTAGAATTGTTGAAATTTATCTTGGCCTTGTTCCTTTTGGATAACCCGTAATGTTCCCGTGTGAAGCCATGCCTGTCCCTGGCTATACCTGACCAGTGTGGAACTTGTACGAAAAGTTCTTGCAGTTTTTTTTTTTTTTTGTGGCTATAATGCAAACTATGAATAACAACCTTTAAATTGCCCTGTGCCATTCTCCTGCTGTTCTGTCAGTATATGGATGCATGAGGCGCCGATATATGCTTCGTCGTTTTAATTATTGATATGAGCAATTTATGCTGGGCTCTGTTCTGCGTTAGAAAGGAATTTATGTGAGAATTTTTGCCTCATAATCAATCAAGTCTATATTCTGATCCTGAGGAATCATGCTGGTTTGGTTTTATGTTTGTCCTCTTCCTGCCCTTTTACAGTTGCTTTGCTTTCCCTCTTGGGAGCAAGGGTGGGGCTTGATTGGAAGGCTGGAATATGAGAACAATCAACTATAGATGACATCAGTTGAAATACAGTCGAGGGAGATCGGACGGTCTGGAGCCATCACTTTGTCATTGTGCTATCTATTGCAGGTTTTAAGATAGGTTTCACAGAGAAGCTGGACTCTGCTCATGAGCTATTCGTCCCGCATTAGTAAAGGTATCATATCTCGTAATATTGTCACGGATGGAAGTTTTATGGTCTTAACACACCCCACCGGCAGTATTTCTACTTATAATGAATACTGCCAACTTTTTGGTCTATCTTATGTACATGCACTTTCTCATTAATGCTGATTTTCTCTTGTTGACCTTATTTAGCATTTTTTTTAAACCCAATAAAAAAGGCCGAATAAGGCCAACGAGCTGTGATTGTTCCGCCTTGGTGGCTGCTGTTCTGCCCCATTTCTCGTTAGAATATGTCGTGAGCTTTTCTGTTTGCATTTGTTGCATTCTTTGCGGGGCACCTAAAATGTTGACCCTGGGATTGATTGCAGCCTCCAGACTACATGCCGGAGAACTTTACACATTCACCTTGGGTGGGCGGGGCCATACTTGCCAAAGGTGTTTTCCCTCAGAATCAGCATGCTACTAAAGCAGACTATGAGAAACTGGACCTTCTATTGTTCACAGGAAATGCTTCTAATTCTTGTCGTCTCATCTTTCTGCGTTGTTTGATGTTAAGATTGATCATCGTTGATTTAGATGGTTGTTTCCTAGAGAAGTGCAAGAACAGATGTCTCTCCTCCCCAAGTTTCCTTGTGTTTGACCCCTAGAGGAGCCTGTAAACTTGTGGGGTTTTAAGTTATGTGGGAGAATGGATGCCATCTATACGAAGTAAGAGCCTTTTTTTTTTTTTTTACTTTTATTGCTATACTATACTGATAGTGAGTTTCTCTCCAACTAACGTGAGCTTGGAATATCAATTGAATGATGAAATTATGATCCATTCTTCCACTCATCTTACCATGTGTTATTCGTTTGTACTTCAATTACCTCAACGCAACCTTGTTCACTTAGAATATTATTTGTTACTCACTACCCTAGAGCATGTAGTGCCCCTGCCTTGACAGTGTTATTCTTGTAATGGTGTGAAAGGAGTAGTAACATGTATGAACGGTCATACAAAGAAGCAGACATTCAGGGGCTAGGCAACAATAAGGGCTCACTCCCTTTTTCGCGGGCTTGGCTAAGTTTGGTGACGTCTTAATGCCATCAATTAGGCATTTGGGTGAGCTTGAGTAACTTTGACATCTGGTCACTTGTGTGCCTATCGTTTAATGCTTTTGGGATTTGCGGAGAAAATTCTTGCAAATGAATAATGACGTGAGACCGCAGAGACAAGTAGGAAAAACACTGCCAACTGTAATTGAAAAATGGGGCTGGAGAGGCACTAATAACAAAAGCTCAATTGTGCAAAGTGGGGAACAAAGTCTCGCAGAAATTTAGTGAACGATTGAGCCAAAGATCAAAGGCTCCGATCCACACGTCAGAGTCTGATAAATAATGTCCCATGCCACAAGAACTCAAAAGAAGTGGGCAAAAAGCTTCAGCATCCTTCCCTGCATAAGAGAAAAAGATGGGGAAAAAAATCACTTTAGAGAGGCCTAAACCTCTCTCTCTCTCTCTCTCTCTCCTCTCTCTCTCTGTGTTTCTGAGAAATCTAACTTTGATCAGATAGTAGGAGATGGAGCATCAACCAAAAAGTCACGAATATTGAAATGAGTGATTACGATGGGATCTTGGCGATTGCCCCACTTGAGGGGGAGTTAATTTTTGCTCTTTTCCTTTTGACCATGATGAACTAACACCCCCACATATATCCAGATATATTCAGAGGCGACTGATAGAAACAGATCTAAGATCTCAAGGTTAAGTTTCCCCACTTTGAGTAGACTCTAATGATTGGTCACTTCCCAGCTTTGTCTGGGTGCAACTTGTCATGGACTGGTTCATATTCCTGCAAACCAATTCCACCAAGAAACACAATAGCAAATTATTCCCCTTCTTTTGCCTGCGCTGCAACTTCTTTACTGTCATCCTTCTCAATGATTCAGCACCAACCGTAGCTTGATCTGTGGACACTACACTTTTGAGCTCTGCAAGAAAAATGAATATGCCAAAAAGAGAAGAAAAGCGTTCTTGTCTACCTCCATTTCTTGAGGAGTTTCTCTGCAGTATTGGCTGAAACTAGTATTTGCCTTGCAGAGTCCTCTGGGAAGCTTCTTCAACTCCTTATCAAACAAGGCAAGCAAGTGTCATAGTACCCATCCCGTTCAGTAACCCCACCTGTTTAACATGGTTCAGAAAAACTAAAAAAGTGACTTTAAAACTTACTGGTTTTTCATGTATTCTTAGCTGAGACCAGGTAATCATCTCTAGGAGTTCTCCATGGCTCCTTAACCACCTAAATACGTTAGAATCATAATGTCAATCCTTTGGTCTATGTCGATTTAGCTAGCTACAAAAATTTATGTGGAAAAGATATAGACTGCTTGACACAATGGCAGTGTAAACACAACAAGGTTTCTTTTAAAGTCAAAAAAGAATCAGCATACTTTCCAGTTTGAATTCCTTTTTGTGCAATGTCGCTACTGTTTTCTTTTCGTGGTATCTGCATCATGGGTTCTTAGTCATTTCATAATCATTCATAAATTTAGTTTGCCAATAAGAACTAAGGATACTGTTAAACTTTATCATAAGAAGCGCTCTAGGGATAACCCTAAAGGAAATAGAAGAAAACAGTGTAACGAAATCAAAAGAGTGAAACCTTTTACCAGAACAACTGAAGTATCAAATGGAAAGCAGGATAAGGATGCCCAAGAACGTGGCGACCTCCATTATGCACAATTGGGATATTAGACCCATTAAACCAACAATCCCTCCACCAATACACCAAGTCCAATCTTCTTTTCTACCTGAGAAAAAGTACATATTCTTTGAGAACATTGACATTAGCATGTTTTAGAATAGTGGAGATTGTGTGGGAGAGAAAATCATGGGAAATACCAGGAGTTGACAAGCTGAAGAGCTGCCTCACTGAAAGGGATTATGTCCAGCTCTGCTATCACAGAACACGCACACCCTCTGAATCTCCTTTGGCGGCTTCATTTGCTGCTATTAATTCCATGTTGTTGACCTCAACAAAGCATGCGAGAGAGAGAGACAGAGACAGAGATGCTTTTGCAGCTCCACAAGCAAAATCACCTTTTGGAATTTATCTGCACACTTGCTTTTGTCTGCTTAGAAGTATACTGGTGTTGGAGATGACCCCAACAACACCCCAATCCCATCTCTTCTCCATTTCTCTAGCTGGCTAGCTCCTTCCTTTAAGTATTGCTCCTCTCTCTCTCTCTCTCTCTCTCTCTCTCTCTCTCTCTCTCTCTCTCTCTCTCTCTCTCTCTCTCTCTCTGTGCAGGCACACGTACAAAAGTGATGCATTAGTGTGTTCATTTATACGGATAATAATAACTCCTGTTGATGGATTCGCCAACGGCAACTTCTTTGCTCAACTCAGAAAGAATATTGGTCCCATCCCACACTATCTTTTCCTTTGTGTCTCTGTGGCCAATGGCCACTTCTCCAATTATTTAATCTCTCTCGACGTTCTTGGACGCACTATGTTCCAATGCCCCGACATGATAAACAGAACCAATAGTGATTTTCAAAATCTCAATGAATGTTTGAGAAAAAGTTGACATAAATCTCTTTATATCTATGTTTTGCATACGCTACCGATAGTAAGACTCCTCCTATAGCTTGTTTAGCACAAGCACAATAGCGCACCATTCCATCCCGTCACATTCGAGTTCCGAGCAAAACTAACCATGAAAGCCGCAAGTTTTCTCTTGTCGAACCCTGAAATCTCAAATTAAAATGACAGCATCCCATGATTAAAGAGTTATAGTATGTACTGTAGAACTAATGTCTACAACAGTTACGTATCCACTGCATAAGTTAATAAAGACCTAAGTTGCATCCTAGGAATCTTCTTATGTCATGTCTTCTTAACATTAAAAATGAATCCACATCAAACCTTCTTAGACCAGCAATCTGTCTCTGCGAATCACTTGCATGGGATGGATATAGGCATTGGCGTTGAAAAAACTGATGCATCGTTTCTGTTTAGGTCCTACTGTCTTAGCTCTCACTCTGCTGTGAAAACTCGAGATCCAAGAAGATAGAAACCGGAATGATGATGTCAGTGTTCCATTTGACCCTAAGCTCGTGTAGATGCATGGGCTTCAACAGCGAACTCTTTCAAGACATAATTACCGTGAGCTTCTCTCTGCTGTACAACCATGCATATATCTAATCTCTTTTGTATTTTATAAAGACAATTTTTAACTAACTAACCAACAATTTGAATTAATCCATGCCTCTGAATTCATCTGGAATTGAAAGTTAGCACGTCATATTCTTTTAGTTAGGAACCTCAACAATACATGATCATATTTCCTTAAACAACGCTCCAATCCCAACCGTTGGCGAGTTTACATCACCACAAATGAACACGAATGATGATACTATCCTTGGATTGGGTATGCAAATGGAATATAGCCGACCATATTACATACAGTCCCCACCGAAATTTCTCTGGTCATGGCACTCCTTAAAAGATGTCTGTGGAATTAGTGCCTCTTGATTTTCCCTAACTAATAAAGTTTGTTAATCCTTTGGTCTAAAGTGTCTAGAAGGCCTTTTGTCATGCCTACATCAATGATGAGGGTATTAGTTTGTGATTTTTCATGTCAAAAAAGTAGTTTGGGATAAATTTATCACGGGTGTACTAGTTTGAAATTTCGTGGCTAACATATTAGTTTGGAGTAAAATTTATCACCATTTCACCCATTTGAGGGTTTTTGTGATAAAAAAAAATTAGTTTTTGTGTAAATTTATCATGAGTATATTAGTTTGAGATTTTCGTAGTATTAACCTTTTTTTAATCTTTTCCTTTATTTCTTTTCTTCTAAGATGAGGGCTTCCCGATAGGTGAGGGTTGGTAGACCCTTGCTTGTGCCAGGTGAGGGTCGATGCCACATAGGACAGTCAATATCCACATAGGTGTATTTCCGGCTAGAATTGGCCATTATGATTATATTGACAAATTGTCAAAAGGTTTGGTATCAAACAGTAAGTTAAAAGGTTGATGAATGAATTTGCATTTGTACAATATGTTTACAATTTTTTTGGTATTTAACCCCAAACAAATCTATTTTGCACAAAAAAATACTTTTTTTTTATTATGGACATGTGATACTTAGTCGATGATAACAGAATTTGGTCATTTATCATATAACTATTGACCACTTGATGAATCGACGGCTTGAAGAATCGACGGCTTGAAGGAATTGACAAAAAGTGGATGTCAACAATTACGGTGAAACTGTCAACGCAATGCAATAGAGCAACCGTAGATAGTGGAGCCAATGTAACCATCAACGTAGTGAAGCCAATGTAACCGTCCATGTAACAGTCGGCAACTATTTTTAACCTCTATTTGTAAGCTCTATTGATAACCATCAATTTTAGATTTTAAAGAGTCACACTGTAGTCTTTGGAGTTTTAATTTACTAAATAACAAATGTACTATTATCGAGTTATCATTACTTCTGGTGCTGTAGTTTTAATTTTCAAACTCGCACCATCGATTAAATTCTGGCATATTTTTTATCCGTAGTTTTCGGATCCACACCGTTAATTATATTCCGACATGTTCACAACTACACGCCAAGGCAGAAGCTTCTTCATGACTTAGAACCCCATACTTAAACACTAAGATGAAATTCTAAATAGATTCACATCAGTGAAGGAGTGTATCAATTCAATAATCCGAAGATAAATGCTAAAAAGCTCAAATAAGGCATTTACGTGGACAAGTGGTGCGCAAATTACCATTGGTAACTCCACAAGAATGCTACTGCCAAAGGCAAATGGTCCTAACGGTTGCATCAAACCATAGTCTTATGATCAATTATCCCTCATGTTCTATTATTTGCACAGCTCCATGCCGACACCCAAATGCCCATAACTGGGAGCCAGTGTGTTTTTTGCCCATTGAAAAAACTACCCTGGTAAAGAAATTCCTTTTTGTAGGATAAACAGTTCAAAAGTTGAAACTATATGAGCATGGAGTGACAGAGAAGAGGATTGAGAACTATATTGTAAACAGCTTGACGAGAACGTACTGAATCTCAAGATGATGGCCATGAGTCGCAGGTATCTCAAGATGATGGCCATGAATCCCATGCGACGATCAATCATGCAAGAACTATCCATTGTTGCCGTCGCAACAGCCGTCCGTCATCATCAACAAGTCCCAAGGATCGCCATAGTCGAAGACTAGAATCTAAACAATCGAGCAAACGGGTTTGCGTACCTGATTTTGAATCCATCGTCGTCTTCTGCGGAATTATGATGATGCGACGCTCAAGCGCTTCCCCTCTATCACCCTCGATTGTCCTGGCACGATGAGACCGCCCGTCTCTCTCTCTCTCTCTCTCTCTCTCTCTCTCTATATATATATAATATGATATATATATATCTAGCTTTATGAGAGTGGGTGGTGGCAAATATGAGAAATGAGAATGAGGGCTAGAAGGGAGGTAGCTCATTATAGAGTTCTGACTGTGTCCTCTCATTACAGGCCGAGCCAAACTGGTCCACACTAACCATGCGCATATTCAACTCATTAAGAATTCTTAAATTCTTCTTATTAAAACCAATCCCCGGTAAACGGGTAAATTAATCTCGTAAACAGTGAATTACAATCTCAATTAATATGAGCCTGCATCAGACAAATTTTAGTATTTCCCATTAAGCGAATATAATGAAACTGTTGCTGGTAGTGCGCTCCTTCATGTTGGTCTAGAATTATTCTCAATGGCCAATCTGATCTTGTAAAGTCTCAACACTGAATCATGGCAATAACTACCTCAACAGACACGGAGCTATCCATAATCCCCAAAGTTCTCAACTTTACTGAATTGATTCAATATGGTAGTGTGGCAATTGAATAACATCTAAGAAAAGACACATACTTTGTGTGGTATCCCAGTCTTGTCGGACACCATTCTCTACTATTTATCGTGATCAGAAAATTGAGATGTGCCACATAGAGAAGATAATCCTATATAGACTCTAATGGCTCACCGCATATACTATCTTTATAGTTAACTTTTCTTTATGTGTAACAAGACATATAAATATGGCTAATAACCAAATGCCCATAGCTATTACTCGAGATTCACATGCCCCTCGGAGTTTTTCATAAAAATATGTGTTTCAACATCAATGGTTGCCAATAAACACTTTGATACATATCATATGTTTACAAAATGTAGCCAAAAACAGATATACCTTATTTAGAGCAAACAACATGGCCTCCCACTAAATACAGCATTCCAATGTACCTCTAGGGGCCGCATACTGATGAAATGTCATTCCAAAAACACAAAGGCGAAGACCTTTAGTTGGGGGTCTGCAATCATATCATTCTGTAGAGTATACTCTACTGTAATGTTTATCCTTTTTTGCACATTCATTATCGTCAAAACGTGACTTCCATGTGGTTTAGACCTGTTTGAGTTCTTTGTTGTGTTAATGACAACACTATAGAGTTATTAGTCATAGTATAACTGTAATGGGCCTATTAACAAAACAATTACGGTCAATCTCCCTAATGAGGTTCCCAACCAATAGCCTTAGTACAGCTTGAAAACACGTGGATAATAAACTCCAGCTTCATGGTAGAGGACGATATCAATTTTTGTTTCTCACTTTCCCATTATACTACATCGCCTGCCACCTAATGGGATATCCATTTGTTGACTTTGTTGTCCGTCCTGGACAACCTGCCAATTCGAATTCGAGTATCCACCTAGCTTCATGTTTTGAATATACTTTGTAATTCATTATGTAGTCTTTTGTCGTCTTAAGTACCTCATAATCTTCTTTGCAGTCACCGCGATTGTTCCGTGAGTTTTGATGATATATACCTAAGAGTTTTATTGCAAAGGATGTTCATGGTTCTAGTGGCAGACAGTAAGCAGATACATGATACCCCCCTGCCCAATGTGTAAGTGTAACGATGCTTATCTAGGATTTTTCAATAGGGCGTGCGTTGAAACACTGGAAAAGCTCATTTGATCACCTACAAAGCAATAACAATGGAGGGAGGAAGGGGAACCAGGCAGCCGG
>JAGVVM010002314.1:0-32970 GCA_019149425.1 Psidium friedrichsthalianum
GACGTAAGCCATTGGAATTTCAAGTTGAAATCATGTCTTTCTAAAGGTGTCGCCGATGCGAGGGTTATCTCGGTTTGGCAAGAAAGGGAAGCTAAGTCCAAGATTCGTTGGGCCATTCGAGATTCTGGAGAAGATCGGGACACTGGCTTATCGTCTGGCACTGCCACCGAACTTGTCGCAGATCCACAACGTATTTCATGTATCGATGCTGAGGAAGTATGAGCCAGACCTGGCCATATACTCGATCATGAAGTCATTGAAATGGATGACCGCGTCTCCTACGTGGAAAGGCCAGTAAGAATTGAAGATCGCAAGGAACAAGTGCTCAGGATCAAGACGATCCACTGGTCAAGGTCATCTGGGAACACCATGGAACCGAAGGAGCCACTTGGGAAAGTGAAGACGAGATGAAGAGGAAATACCCGCACCTGTTTGAATAGTCCTATGTAAATTTGATTTTGAAGTAAGGACTAGTAGACTGTAAATTTCGAGGACGAAATTTTTATAAGAAGGGAAGAATTGTAACAGTCTGAAAATTCGACCCAATAGTCAGAATTTCTAAATGAATGGAAACACTTCACTAATACACTCTAGTCGACGCTCACTCAGGATTAGCTACCCTGAGCTGACCAACCGAAGGGGAAAGGCTATCTGGGAATTTTTCCCAATCAGCCGCCCGTTGGCTTGAGACTGAGACAGGGTCGGTATTTAGTGAAATTGACCACAAAATGAAATCTGACGATGGACAATCGAATCGGTAAGATAAACGCAATAAAGAAATGAAGTCGGTTCAGAAATGTCGACTGAAGGTCGGACAGCCGGTACACGTCGAGAAGCAAGACGTGAATGGAAAATTACCGAAATGCCCCCGGTAAATGCTCAGACCTTAGAATGAGACTAATTAGGATTTTTGGAGTAGATTCGATAGACCGACACCAAATCCAGTCTAAAATCCGTTCGCGCTCGGGACCCGATCGGTGCATTTGGCACGCAAATCGAGGCAAGTCAAATCAGATGTCACATCAATCAGATGTCACATCAATCAATCAATCAAATCAATCGCGTCATGGCACAAATTCCAAGGCAATCAATCAATTCCATCAAGGTCCCATCAAATTGTCACAAAATCCCATTACCTAACCCACTACACTAACCATTTTGTCTTTTATTCATTATAATCTTCTCTCTCTCTCTCCTCCCTTCACTTTTCGGCCGGCCACCCTCCCTCCTCCCTCCCTCTCCCGACGTCGCTCTCTCTCCTCTCGGTCGTTCGCCCGCCGCCGTGAAGTCCCGTCCGCCGCCGTCGTTCGGCCATCACCGGCCCCGCTCCGTCTCGGTAGGTCCTCTAACCCTCTCTTCCTTGTTGTCCCGTGGCCGTGTGAGCCCTTGAAACACCCCGACCTCACCGTCTCTCTCTCCCTCTTCCTCTCGGCCCGTGTAGCCGTGCCGTTCCCATCGCCGCCGTCCTTTCGTCCGCCGCCGTGCGAGCCACCGTCCGGCCACCACAACACCTCGGTGAGTCACCCTTGTCCTTCTTCTTGTCGTCTTCTTGGCCTTGAACACCGACCCGACCTCACTCTCTTCTCTCTCTTTCCCTCTCGGCCGGTCTAGTCCGTCCGCCGCGAGCACCACCCGTCGCCGTCGTTCCGCCCGCCTCGCCGTCCAGCCGCCTCCGCCGACCTCTCTAGGTAACTTCATTCACTAATCTTAATCTAGGCTAGTTGTATGTATGTGTGATTGGTTGGTTTAGTTACTAATTAAGTAATTAGTGAGTATTATGTGGAATTAACATAATGGGCCTTGGACTAATTGTGTGAGAGATTGGGCCGTGCGTGTGGGCTGTGTGAGAGGTGAATTTGGGCTTGAAACCATGCAAATGGGCTGGAATTAATGAACTAAACATGTGGACTAATGGGCCTAAGGATTATAATGGGCTTTGGGAACTTAATTCACACTAATTGGGCCTAAATAACACTAATTGGACCCAATTGACAATGGTGGGCCTATTTGGACGAAAATGAACACTAATTGGGCCCAACTTATAATCTTGAATCTTAATTTATGAAGCCCATTAATGTACATGGGCCTAGATGGGTTAATTGGGCCTAAAATGGGCTAAATGGGCCTAATTGAATAATCCTTGAAAATGGGCTTGGGCCCTACACGAAATTTACTTTAATTGGGCCTTAGTTTGCATAATGGACTTAAGACTTAATCATTGGGCCCGAGTCTAATTAATGGGCCTTGGTTACTATTAGGGCCCAACTGAAGTTATTAAGCCCAAGTTAACTTAATGGGCCTAACCCATTTCATTTTAAACTTGAATCTTAATGGGCCCGACTTGATTAATGGGTTGAACCTTATAGTGGCCAACCTACCTTAATGAACTGATTCACTCACATGGGCCTTGGGCCTCAGATCGGGCATTAGGCCCATTCGAACTCGAATCCTTTAATTGGGCCTTAAACCAAGTTAAGCCTAATTCAAACACACCTGAAGGACTGTTTAGTTACTGAATCAATAGTCATGGGTGTTTGGGCTTAGGCCGAGCGATCAGATTTGCTAGATGAGAGCCCAATGGTTATGGGTCTGACCCGAGGATTAGTGAGCAATATTCTATCGCCTCTGTCTGACTGAGATATCGTTCGTGGGCCTTGGATTTCTTCATGACTTGGCATGATGTGTACGTGAGAGTGTGGTGGTGCTTGATGCGTTTTATGTTCGTGCGTATATGCCATATCATGCATGCTCTGTGTTTTGATTGACTGATTGCAATCATGTGGGCCCGCATTCATTGAGAGCATGGCATGAGTCACCAGAATTGTGACGGGAGATTGTGCCCAGAGGGGAAATGGAGAGAAAAGGGAGACCAACGTAAGGCGTTCGAGACGCAGTGTGGTGATTGCCGGTCGGCCGGCGTGCTCGCGGTCTAGAGGAAACGGCCGAGATGGGTCATCAAAGGGAGTGAGACGGCCGTGGAAATGAGAGAAGGAAGACTCAAGAGGCTTACCAAGGTGAAGGATGAGGCGTTGGTGGCGGTCGGTCGGCGTCGGGACGGAAATGACGACGGCGACGGTGGAGCGGCTTCACGGCCGAAAGGAAGAGGGAGAGAGAGACATGGTGAGGTCGGGGTTTCACGGGCCTTCATGGCCACGAAACAAGAAGGAGAAGAACAAGCAAAGCTCACCTAGGCGTCGGCTTGGAGGATGACGGTGGCGGGCGGACGTGGCTCACGGGCGGCCGGCTTGAGCGGACGGCAACGGGACCGAGAGAGGGAGAGAGAACGATCGGGTGAGAGGGAGAGAGGGAGGAGTCTTCGGCCGAAAGAAAATGGGAGGGGAGGAGAGAGAATGAGAGTTTATAATATGGAAAAGACAAAATGGTGAGTAGTGGAGTGGTTGATGGGGAAATGTGATTGAGTGAGACTTGATTTGATTGATGTGCATGGGAAATTGTGCCATGACGCGATTGATTTGATTGATTGATTGATGTGACATCTGATTGATGTGACATCTGATTTGACTTGCCTCGATTTGCGTGCCAAATGCACCGATCGGGTCCCGAGCCGCGAACGAACTTTGGACAGAATTTGGTGTCGGTCCGTCGAATCTACTCTCAAAAATCCTAATTAGTCTCATTCTAAGGTCTGAGCATTTACCGGGGGCATTTCGGTAATTTTTCCATTCATGTCTTGCTTCTCGACGTGCACCGGCTGTCTGACCTTCAGTCGACATTTTCGAAACCGACTTCATTTCTTCATTGCGTTTATCTTACTGATTCGATTGTCCATCGTCAGATTTCATTTTGTGGTCAATTTCACTAAATACCGACTCTGTCTCAGTCTCAGGCCAACGGGCGGCTGATTGGAAAAATTCCCAGATAGCCTTTCCCCTTCGGTTGGTCAGCTCAGGGTAGCTAATCCTGAGTGAGCGTCGACTAGAGTGTATTAATGAAGTATTTCCATTCATTTAGAAAGTCTGACCATTGGGTCGAATTTTCAGACTGTCACATCACGGCCACAAGGACATGAGGAAGAAGGGCTGGAGGACCTACCAAGTGACGGTGGGAATGGGGATGATGGGCGGCGGCCGGACGACGACGGACGGCGCGGCGACGACGCGGGCGGCTTCGAGCGAACGACGGGCTGGCTGAGAGAAGGAGAGGTGGTCATGGTCGGCTCCAAGGGCCCTACGGCCACGGCAACAAGAAGAAGAGGCTAGAGAACTCACCAGCCGAAGATGAGGGCTGATGATGGCGGTGACGTCGCGCGGCGACGGGCGGAGGACGGTGGTTCCACGGGCAGCCGGCGAGCGAACGGGAGGGAGGCCGAGAGAGAGATCACGAGAGGAAGAGAGGGAGAATGGGGTGGTCGGCCGAAAATGGGAGGAAGAAGGAGGAGAGAGAGAGATTATACTAATTATAAATGGAGGGAAAATTTGGTAGTGGGAGTAGGTATACTTGATTTGACCATGAGGTGACTTGATTGATTTCCTTGGGAATTGTGCCATGATTGATTGATTTGACACTTGATTGATTGATGTGACATCTGATTGATGTGACATCTGATTTGACTTGCCTCGATTTGCGTGCCAAATGCACCGATCGGGTCCCGAGCGCGAACGGATTTTAGACTGGATTTGGTGTCGGTCCGTCGAATCTACTCTCAAAAATCCTAATTAGTCTCATTCTAAGGTCTGAGCATTTACCGGGGCATTTCGGTAATTTTCATTCACGTCTTGCTTCTCGACGTGCACCGGCTGTCTGACCTTCAGTCGACATTCTGAAACTGTCTTCATTTCTTCATTGCGTTTATCTTACTGATTCGATTGTCCATCGTCAGATTTCATTTTGTGGTCAATTTCATCAATACCGACTCTGTCTCAGTCTCAAGCCAACGGGCGGCTGATTGGGAAAAATTCCCAATAGCCTTTCCCCTTCGGTTGGTCAGCTCAGGGTAGCTAATCCTGAGTGAGCGTCGACTAGAGTGTATGAATGAAGTGTTTCCATTCATTTAGAAAGTCTGACTGTTGGGTCGAATTTTCAGACTGTCACAATTCTTCCCTTCTTATAAAAATTTCGTCCTCGAAATTTACAGTACACCAGTTCCTACTTCAAAATCAAATTACAGGCGATCATTCAAACAAGTAAGGGTATTTCTTCTTCATCTCGTCTTCGTTTTCCCACGTGGCTCCTTCGGTCCCATGGTGTTCCCAGATGACCTTGACCAGTGGAATCGTCTTGGTCCTCAGTACTTGCTCCTTACGATCTTCAATCCTCACTGGCCTTTCCACGTAGGAGACGCGGTCATCCATTTCGATGACTTCATGATCGAGTATATGGCCAGGGTCTGGCTCATACTTCCTCAGCATCGATACATGAAACACGTTGTGGATCTGCGACAAGTTCGGCGGCAGCGCCAGACGATAAGCCAGTGTCCCGATCTTCTCCAATATCTCGAATGGCCCAACAAATCTGGGACTCAGCTTTCCCTTTTTGCCAAACCGAGATAATCCTCGCATCGGCGACACCTTCAGGAAGACATGATCCCCAACTTGAAATTCCAATGGCTTACGTCTCTTGTCTGCATAGCTCTTCTGTCTACTCTGAGCGGTCCCCAGTCTGTCTTTAATTACCTTGACTGCTTCCACTGATTGTTGCACCAATTCTGGGCCTGTTATACTTTTCTCACCAACTTCGTCCCAACAAATTGGTGTCCTGCAAGCCCTTCCATACAACGCTTCAAATGGTGCCATCTGAATGCTCTGCTGGTAGCTGTTGTTGTAGGCGAACTCCACTAGGTGCAACTGCTCTTCCCAGCCTCCTTTGAAGTCAATGACACATGCTCTCAGCATATCCTCTAGAGTCTGTATAGTCCTTTCTGACTGCCCATCAGTCTGGGGGTGGTAGGCTGTACTGAATCTTAGCTCTGTCCCTAGAGCACCCTGCAGACTCTTCCAAATGTGGCGATGAAGCGGGGATCCCTATCCGACACAATGCTCACTGGCACTCCATGCAGTCTCAC
Source organism: Psidium friedrichsthalianum (assembly GCA_019149425.1). NCBI lineage: Eukaryota > Viridiplantae > Streptophyta > Magnoliopsida > Myrtales > Myrtaceae > Psidium > Psidium friedrichsthalianum. Next base: position 6,023 of record JAGVVM010002314.1, read on the forward strand.
GATCTGCCTCACATACAGTTCTGCCAGTTTCTCCAATGTAGAGTCCTTTCGCACTGCAATGAAATGTGCGGACTTGGTCAGTCGGTCCACTATCACCCAGATTGAGTCGTTTCCTCTCTGACTTCTGGCAGTCCTGTCACGAAATCCATGGTGATATGCTCCCATTTCCACTCTGGGATTTCCAATGGTTGCAACAGTCCTCCAGGCTTGCAGTGTTGCGCCTTCACCTGTTGGCATGTCAAGCACTTGGCTACATGCTTAGCCACATCCACCTTCATTCCATTCCACCAGTAGTGCTGTCGCAGGTTCTGGTACATCTTCGTGCTTCCCGGTGGATACTGTAGTTGCTCCTGTGTGCCTCTGATAAAATTCTTTCCTTCAACTCTTCGTCGTTTGGCACACACAGACGTCCTCTAAATTTCAATATTCCGTCCTCAGTCACCTTGAAGTCCTCTTTCCTCTCCTCTGCCTCCATTGCCACAATCTTCTGAATATCTGGGTCCGTAGACTGCAATTCTTTAACCCTCAATTGAATCTCGGGTTCAATCTGTAGGGTGGCCATTAAGCTCGAGAGGGTCCCTAACTCGACCTTGAATTTAGAGTCTCTGATTTCTTCTAACAGCGTCCATTCCTTTACCATCATATGCGCGATGCTCGACTTTCTGCTCAGAGCATCCGCCACCTTATTCGCCTTTTCCTGGATGGTAAAGAATATCACAATCATAGTCCTTCAGCAACTCCATCCATCGACGCTGTCTCATGTTCAGCTCCTTCTGTGAGAACAGGTACTTTAGACTCTGGTGATCCGTATAAATCTGGAATTTCTCTCCCACCAGATAATGTCTCCAAATCTTCAGCGCGAATACTATCGCAGCCAACTCCAAATCGTGCGTCGGGTAATTCATCTCGTGTGGCCTCAGCTGTCGAGATGCGTATGCCACCACTCGTCCATGCTGCATCAAGACACATCCTAGACCTCTTAGCGACGCATCACTGTAAATCTCAAATCCTCCAGGTCCGGATGGATGGTCAATACTGGTGCAGAAGTCAGTCTATCCTTTAGCTCCTGAAAGCTTTCCTCACACTTTGCATTCCATTCAAACTTCGACTCCTTCTTCAACAGTCTTGTCATCGGAGCGGCTATCGCGGAGAACCTTTCCACGAAGCGTCGGTAATAGCCGGCTAATCCAAGAAAACTTCTCACCTCAGTCACAGTCGTTGGTCTTGGCCACTTCTCCACTGCCTCGATCTTAGCTGGATCCACTGATATCCCTTCTCCAGATATATGTGTCCAAGAAACGCCACTCTGCTCAGCCAGAACTCACACTTGCTAAACTTTGCATACAGTGAGTGTTCCCTTAACGTCTGCAGGACAATCCTCAGGTGTTCTTCGTGGTCCTCAGCATTCTCGAGTACACAAAATGTCGTCAATGAAGACTATCACGAATCGGTGAAGAACTGAAGAAGTACCTGTAGTAAGGGAAGACCCGGATGTGTTCTCAGGATTGCCTGCTTGCCACCAGAGCGTGAAGTGGAGTTTGTAATCGAGTTGGCACCTGGAACTGAGCCAATCTCGAAAGCACCGTATAGGATGGCTGGTGAAACTGAAGGAGCTAAAGGTGCAGATGCAAGAGCTACTGGATAAAGGATTTATCCGTCTAGTGCTTCACCATGAGGGTGCTTGTTCGTGAAGAAGTCAGACGGATCACTAAGGCTGTGTGTAGACTACAGACAGCTGAACCAAGTGACGATCAAGAACAAGTACCCCTGCCAAGGATAGACGATCTGTTTGATCAGCTGGAAGGAGCGTGTGTGTTCTCCAAGATAGACCTAAGGACAGGTTATCACAGCTAAGGATCAAGAAGGAGGATATCCCGAAGACTGCTTTCAGGACCACGATATGGGCATTACGAGTTCACTGTCATGCCTTTTGGATTGACAAATGCCCCAGCCGCATTCATGGATATGATGAACAGGGTGTTCAAGGAGTTCTTGGACCGATTCGTGATAGTCTTCATTGACGACATTTTGGTGTACTCGAAGAATGCTGAGGACCACGAAGAACACCTGAGGATTGTTCTGCAGACCTTAAGGGAGCACGCACTGTATGCGAAGTTTAGCAAGTGTGAGTTCTGGCTGAGCAGAGTGGCGTTTCTTGGACACATTGTATCTGGAGAAGGGATATCAGTGGATCCAGCTAAGATCGAGGCAGTAGAGAAGTGGCCGAGACCAACAACTGTGACTGAGGTGAGAAGTTTTCTTGGATTAGCTGGCTACTACCGACGCTTCGTGGAAAGGTTCTCCGCGATAGCCGCTCCGATGACAAGACTGTTAAAGAAGGAGTCGAAGTTTGAATGGAATGCAAGGTGTGAGGAAAGTTTCAGGAGCTAAAGGATAGATTGACCTCAGCACCAGTATTGACCATCCCATCCGGACCTGGAGGATTTGAGATTTACAGCGATGCTTCGCTAAGAGGTCTAGGATGTGTCTTGATGCAACATGGACGAGTGGTATATGCATCTCGACAGCTGAGGCCACATGAGATGAATTATCCGACGCACGATTTGGAGTTGGCTGCCATAGTATTCGCGCTGAAGATTTGGAGACATTATCTGGTGGGAGAGAAATTCCAGATATATACGGATCACCAGAGTCTAAAGTACCTGTTCTCACAGAAGGAGTTGAACATGAGACAGCGTCGATGGATGGAGCTTCTGAAGGACTATGACTGTGATATCTTATACCATCCAGGAAAGGCGAATAAGGTGGCGGATGCTCTGAGCAGAAAGTCGAGCATCGCGCATATGATGGTTAAGGAATGGACGTTGCTAGAGGAAATCAGAGACTCTGAGTTCAAGGTGGAGGTAGGAAGCCTCTCCAGTTTAATGGCTACACTACAGATTGAACCCGAGATTCAATTGAAGGTTAAAGAGTTGCAGTCTACGGACCCAGATATTCAGAAGATTGTGACGATGGATGTCGAAGAAAGGAAAGATGATTTCAAGGTGACTGAAGACGGAATATTGAAGTTTAGAGGACGTCTGTGTGTGCCAAACGACGAAGAGTTGAAGGAAAGAATTCTATCAGAGGCACACAGGAGTAACTACAGTATCCACCCAGGAAGCACGAAGATGTACCAGAACCTGCGACAGCACTACTGGTGGAATGGAATGAAGGTGGATGTGGCTAAGCATGTAGCCAAGTGCTTGACATGCCAGCAGGTGAAGGCGCAACATTGCAAGCCTGGAGGACTGTTGCAACCTTTGGAAATCCCAGAGTGGAAATGGGAGCACATCACCATGGATTTCGTGACAGGACTGCCAAGGAGTCAGAGAGGAAACGACTCAATCTGGGTGATAGTGGACCGACTGACCAAGTCCGCACATTTCATTGCAGTGCGAAAGGATTCCACTTTGGAGAAGTTGGCTGAATGTATGTGAGGCAGATTGTAAGGCTGCATGGAGTGCCAGTAAGCATTGTATCAGATCGAGATCCCCGCTTCACAGCCACGTTCTGGAAGAGTCTGCAGGGTGCTCTAGGGACAGAGTAAGATTCAGTACAGCTTACCACCCCAGACTGATGGACAGTCAGAAAGGACTATACAGACTCTGGAGGACATGCTGAGAGCGTGTGTAATGACTTCAAAGGAGGCTGGGAAGAGCAGTTGCACCTAGTGGAATTCGCCTACAACAACAGTTACCAGCAGAGCATCCAGATGGCACCATTTGAAGCGTTGTATGGAAGGGCTTGCAGGACGCCAATTTGTTGGGACGAAGTTGGTGAGAAAAGTATAACAGGCCCAGAATTGGTGCAACAATCAGTGAAGCAGTCAAGGTGATCAAGGACAGACTGAGGACCGCCCAGAGTAGGCAGAAGAGCTATGCAGACAAGAGACGTAAGCCATTGGAATTTCAAGTTGGAGATCATGTCTTTCTGAAGGTGTCGCCGATGCGAGGATTATCTCGGTTTGGCAAGAAGGGGAAGCTGAGTCCCAGATTCGTTGGGCCATTCGAGGTATTGGAGAAGATCGGGACACTGGCTTATCGTCTGGCACTACCGCCGAACTTGTCGCAGATCCACAATGTATTTCATGTATCGATGCTGAGGAAGTATGAGCCGGACCCTGGCCATATACTCGATCATGAAGTCATTGAAATGGATGACCGCGTCTCCTACGTGGAAAGGCCAGTGAGGATTGAAGATCGCAAGGAACAAGTGCTCAGGAACAAGACGATTCCATTGGTCAAGGTCATCTGGGAACACCATGGAACCGAAGGAGCCACGTGGGAAAACGAAGACGAGATGAAGAAGAAATACCCGTACCTGTTTGAATAGTCCTATGTAATTTTGATTTTGAAGTAAGGACTAGTAGACTGTAAATTTCGAGGACGAAATTTTTATAAGAAGGGAAGAATTGTGACAGTCTGAAAATTCGACCCAATGGTCAGAATTTCTAAATGAATGGAAATACTTCATTAATACACTCTAGTCGACGCTCACTCAGGATTAGCTACCCTGAGCTGACCAACCGAAGGGGAAAGGCTATCTGGAATTTTTCCCAATCAGCCGCCCGTTGGCCTGAGACTGAGACAGAGTCGGTATTTAGTGAAATTGACCACAAAATGAAATCTGACGATGGACAATCGAATCAGTAAGATAACGCAATGAAGAAATGAAGTCGGTTTCAGAAATGTCGACTGAAGGTCGACAGCCGGTGCACGTCGAGAAGCAAGACGTGAATGGAAAATTACCGAAATGCCCCCGGTAAATGCTCAGACCTTAGAATGAGACTAATTAGGATTTTTGAGAGTAGATTCGACGGACCGACACCAAATCCTGTCTAAAATTCGTTCGCGCTCGGGACCCGATCGGTGCATTTGGCACGCAAATCGAGGCAAGTCAAATCAAGATGTCACATCAATCAGATGTCACATCAATCAATCAATCAAATCAATCGCGTCATGGCACAATTCCAATGCCATCAATCAAATCCCATCAAATGTCACAAATCCCATCACCACTCCACTAAAAATCTTATTTTTGTCTTTTATTATAATAATCTCTCTTCTCTCCTCTCTCTCTCCTCCCATTTGAACTTTCGGCCGCCCCTCTCTCTCTCTCTCCCTCTCCCGATCCCTCTCCCTCTCGGTCCGCTCGTGACGCCGCCGTGAAGCCGCCGAAGCCGTCGTCTTCGCGACGTCGCCGTCCCACCGCCACGGTCCGCCTTGGTGAGTCCTCTTCCTCTCTTCTCTTCTTCTTGGCCGTGGATGAGCCGTCCCCGACCTCACTCTCTCTCCTTCTCTCGGCCAGCCCGTCGTTCGCCCGAAGCCGCCCGCGTCGTCGCCGTCGTCGTCCCATCGGCCGCCGCCGCCATCATCCCCTCCCACCGTCCTCGGTAAGCCCCAGCCCTTGTTCCTTCATGTCCTTGAGCATGAGGCCCCGCGAACGCCGGCCCGATCTAATCTCTCTCTTTCCCTCTCGGTTTCGCCGCCGTGAACCGCCGCCGCCGGCCGTCCGTCCTCTCGCCGTCGCCGCCGTGTCCAGCCCTCACCGGTAAGCTTATCCACTAATCTCAACCTAGGCTACTTGTATGCATGTGTGGTTGTGTGGATTAGTGGCTAATTGTAGTGATTAGTGTGTAATGTGTGATTAAGGCTAATGGGCTTTAGGCCATTTGGGTTTGTTGGGCCGAACGCGTAGGCTAATTGGAGAGGGAAATTGGCCTTGAAATGTTAAATGGGCTGGAATTAATGAATTAATCATGTGGACTAATGGGCCTAAATGACTTAATGGGCCTTGGGAACTTAATTCACAACTAGTTGGGCCTAAATGAACTAAATTGAACCTAATTAGACTAATGGGCCTATAATGGACGAAAATCACATTTAATGGGCCCAAATTATAATCTTGAACATTAATTATGAGGCCCATTAATGTACATGGGCCTAGATGGTTAATTGGGCCTAAAATGGGCTAAATGGGCCCAATTGAATAATCCTTGAAATGGCTTGGGCCCTACACGAAATTTATTTTAATTGGGCCTTAATTTACATAATGGACTTAAGACTTAATTAATGGGCCCAAGTCTAATTAATGGGCCTGGTTACTATTAGGGCCCAACTGAATTATTAAGCCCAACTTGACTTAATGGGCCTAACCCATTTCATTTAACCTTGAACCTTAGTGGGCCCAACTTGATTAATGGGCTTGAACCTTACAATGGGCCGACTTACCTAAATGAACTGATTCTCTCACATGGGCCTTGGGCCTCAGGTCAGGCATTAGGCCCATTCGAACTCGAATCCCTTAATTGGGCCCGAACCAAGTTAAGCCTAATTCAAACACACCTGAGGGACTGTTTAGTTACTGAATCAATAGTCATGGGTTTGGGCTTAGGCCGAGTGACCAGATTTGCCAGATGAGAGTCCAATGGTTATGGGACTGACCCGAGGATTAGTGAGCGATATTCTATCGCATCTGTCTGACTGAGATATCGTTCGTGGGCCTTGAATTTCTCTATGACTTGCATGATGTGCACGTGAGAGTGTGGTGGTGCTTGATGCGTTCTATGTTCGTGCTTATATGCCATATCATGCATGCTCTGTGTTTGATTGACTGATTGCAATCATGTGGGCCCGCATTCATTGAGAGCATGGCATGAGTCACCAGAATTGTGACGGGGATTGTGCCCAGAGGGGAAATGGAGAGAAAAGGGAGACCAACGTAAGGCGTTCGAGACGCAGTGTGGTGATTGCCGTATGGCACAGTTGGGTGAGCCCTGATGGGATTTGGAGTGACAGATGGGCATGGTCTGTTGAGACCCGTTATGGCCGATTGAGGCCTGAGCATGATCCATTGGATCCGATATGGCCGGTTGAGGCCTGTAGCATTGCATATGGCATTTGATTGATATTTCCTGCCCGTCTGTATGATACGAACTGTGTGGTGATAAATTGCACGTCTGTTAGACATGTTGTGGGTCTGGTACTGAGGAGACTGAGAGTGTCTTAACCCTGGACCGCGAACCTAGTCCATTGGATAGGACCGACCCCACGAGTATACGCTATCCTACGTTAGGATTAGTGGTGAGCTTATTGAGTTTCGACTCATGGGCGGTGGTTGCCCTTCTTTTACAGATCCAGGTCGCCCTTGATGGCTGCACCGCCGATGCTTTTTGGACTGCCAGTGCAGATGGACACCGAGATCACCCTTCATTTTGACATGCACGCCACTCTGTGGCATAGGCATGTGACCACTGTATTAGTAGATCAGGGTGGACCATACCTTGTACCCCATAGATATGAGGCCTGGTATAGAGAGGGTCTGTTTGGTTTCGAGGGACCTCAGAGAGACTCCCCGATCCCCATGGAGGACGACCCGATCCTGCTGCAGCCAGCAGAGTATGGAGGCGAGGTGGTCGATCCCGATCCACTGCAGGAGATACCGTCACCAGGACGATCCGAGATCGATGGTCACGAGGAGGGCGATGCGATGGACACCGTGAGGAGGACCCAGAGGAGGACCCGAGGAGGAGCTCGAGGTTGACTGAGAGATACTGTACTGGTCTAGTCTTTTTGTGAGAGCGTAGATAGTATGACCTTAGTGAGTTTCCTTTTGGGGTCTGTATCTAACGTTTGTGTATACGTATATATGTTGTGTATCACCTTCTGTAAAAGTGTTCTTGTCTTTTCATGCTACCCCACCTCTTATGTATGCATGCATGTTTAGAAGGCACGCTTCCGCAGGTATCAGATTCGTGTTGTTTCGCGCTAGCGTCACTTGGCCGCGATGAGCATCCTGGGCCGCGCTACTCGTAGGCAGGTGCACGCAGGGATTTATTGATGACATATGAACAGGGGTGTCGCGGGCTCGATTGGGCTCGGGGCGTGACAAAGGCCGCTCCACTTCCAAACCCCCTAGGCTACTGTTGCTAAATCAATAAAGAAAGGGTACGCTCTTTCTTACCTCCCTCCTGTTATTGTTAATGGTAGGCCTTTAGTTCGTATTTCTAAGGAATTTCTGGAGGAGGCTCACCCGAAAATAGAAGTCCAGCTTTGGGGTATTTGTTGGAAAACGATTGCCATTTAAGATGATAGAGGTGGCTGTCAAAAATATTAGGGTCCTCAGGTGATTGAAGCGCTAGCGAACGAGGATGATTTCTATTTATTTAACATCTCGAATGTCGATTTTGACAAAAAATTTTGGATAATAGCCATATTACGGTATCTAGAGTGCTCCTTATTCCACAGCAATGGCACCTGATTTGATTCTCAAGAAAAACCAACATAATTCTCTTCTGGTGTGGAGTAGATTGAAATCAATCCCATTTTCTATGTGGTTTACTCATGCCATTAGCTTGATTGCTAGTGCCATTGGGAAGCCGTTACATATGGACCTCTATATTGCAAATTTGAAGATGATCTCATTTGTACGTGTATGCATTGAAATAAGGTGAATCCGCCCTTATTTGAATCTATTGAAGTTGCCTTGGATAATGGTGTTGTGCATCCAATCACCATGGAATATGAATGGAGACCTATATCTTGTGCTAAGTGCGACACTTTTAGCCACAAATGCTCAGATGCTATCAATTTTGGTGGAGCCCAAGTATCACCTCCTACGCCGACGCACTCTTCTTCTGTGTTAGCTGATACTGCGGTGGTGCAGCCCACTACACAGGCCTCTATTCAGCCACAAGATGTGTGGAAGACAATTGAGAAGAGGCCAAAATCACATCCTAAAAAACAAGACTCCAAACTGGTTTCTCATCGTGGTAAACAGTTGATTGTTTCTAGTTTATGTAAAGTCTTCCAAAATCCTTTATTTGTCCCAATTGTGGGTTCATATCAGATTACATCTTTGCAACACTCGAGTGACTCTAGTGACACTTCTGTGGCGTCGTCTGGTTCTTATGAAGATATTGAGGATACCATCAGTAACCTGGGTAGTGATGGGGATGAGGATCCGCTAGCCCAAGTTGCTTAGCCAAACACCCTCAGCAAGGCTAGTCCAGTCCAAGGGATAAAATCTGATCTAAGCAAATTAGTGGTGGCATCCTCTTCCTTGGCTGTCCACCTAATGCTCACCATGATAATAGCCCCAGCCCTACTAGTAAGGCCAAACCTTCTTCTAAAAATAATAGGGAGGTAGAAAAGGTTTGCCTTACTAGTTAGTCCGGCTATTATCATGTGTTGAGCATTAGGTTGGACAGCCAAGGAGAAGGATGCACCACAATTTGCATTAGATCAATTTTATCCTCTTGGACTGGACTAGCCTTACTGCGGTGTTTGGCTAAGCACTTGGGCTAGCGGATCTCTCATCCCCATCACTAACCCAGGTTTAACTGATGTATCCTCAATATCTTCATAAGAACCAGACGACGCCACAGAAGTGTCACTAGAGTCACTCGAGTGTTGCAAAGTGTAATCTGACCAATGAACTCCACATCGGGACAATAAGTATTTTGGAAGACTTTTACATAAACTAGAAACATCAACTGTTACCACGATGAGAAAACCAGTTTTAGGAGTACTTGTTTTTTAGATGTGATTTTGGCATCTTCTCATTGTCTTCCACACATCGTTGTGCTGAAAAAATTTAGAGGCCCTGTGGTATGGGCGGCCCCACCGTAGTATCAGCTACGCACAGAAGAAGAGTGCGTCGGCGTAGGAGGTGATATTGGCTCCACAAAGTTGAGTAGCATCTGAGGCATTTGTGGCCAAAGTATCGGCACTTAGCACAGATATAGGTCTCCATTCTATTCCATGGTAATTGGATGCACAACCCATTATCCAAGGCACTTCATAGATTCAATCTAGGGCGGATTCACTTGATTTCAATGCATACACGTACACCACTGATATTCATCTTCAATTTCATATGGAGGTCCATATGTAACGCTTCGCAATGGCACTAGCACTCAAGCTAATTCATGAGTAACACATAGAAAATCGGGCATTTGATTTCAATCTACTCCACACCATAAGAAAAAAAAAAAAAAGAAAAAAAAAAAATAAAAGTAAAAAAAAGAAAAAAAAAAAAAAAAGGAAAAAAAAAAAAAAAAAAAAAAAAAAAAATAGAATTATTTGGTTTTTCTTGAGAATCAATGCATGTGGCATTGCTGTGGAATAAGAGCACTCGAGATACCGTAATATGGCTATTATCCAAAATTTTTTTGTCAAAAATCGACCATTCGAGATGTTTAATAAATAGATCAATCCTTGTTCGCTAGCGCTTCAATCACTAGTACCTAATATTTTTGGACAGCCACCCTATCATCTTAAATGGCAATCGTTTTCCAACAAATACCCAACAAAGCTGACTTCTTATTTTTCGGTGGCCTCCTCCAGAAATCATTAGAAATACGAACTAGGCACCTTAACATTAACAGGAGGGAGGTGAAGAGCGACCCTTTCTTTATTGATTTAGCAACAGTAGCCTAGGGGGTTGGAAGTGGAGCGGCCTTTGTCACGCCCCGAGCCCCAATCGAGCCCGCGACACCCCTGTTCATATGTCATCAATAAATCCCTGCGTGCACCTGGCCTACGAGTAGCGACGGCCCAGGATGCTCATCGCGGCCAAGCGACGCTAGCGCGAAACAACACAATCTGAAACCTGCGGAAGCGTGCCTTCTACACATGCATACATACATAAGAAGTTGGGTAGCATGAAAAGACAAGAACACTTTTACAAAAGGGATACACACATATATATATACATACAGCGTTAGATACAGACCCCAAAAGAAAACCTCACTATGGTCATGCTATCTACGCTCTCTCAAAAAGACTAGACCAGTACAGCATCTCTCAGTCCACCTCGAGCTCCTCCTCGGGATCCTCCTCGGGGTCCTCCTCTGGATCGTCTGTCCATCGCGTCACCCTCCTCGTGACCATCGATCTCGGATCGTCCTGGGGACGGCATCTCCTGCAGTGGGTCGGGGTCGATCACCTCGCCACCATACTCGGCTGGCTGCAGCAGGATCGGGTCGTCCTCCATGGGGATCGGGGAGTCTCTCTGGGGTCCCTCGAAGCCATACAGGCCCTCTCTAAACCAGGCCTCGTATCTATGGGGTACAAGATAAGGTCCACCCTGATCTACTAACACGGTGGTCACATGCCTATGCCACAGAGTGGCGTGCATATCAAAATGGAGGGTATCTCGGTGTCCATCTGCACTGGCAGTCCAAAAAGCATCGGCGGTGCAGCCATCATGGGTGACCTGGATCTGTAAAAGAAGGGCAACCACCGCCCGTGAGTCGAAACTCAGCAAGCTCACCACTAATCCTAACGTAGGATAGCGTATACTAGTGGGGTCGGTCCTATCCAATGGACTAGGTTCACGGTCCAGGGTTCAGACACTCTCAGTCTCCTCGGTACCAGACCCCAACATGCTAACAGACGTGCAAATTATCACAACACAGATCATATCATACAGACGGGCACAAGAGATGTCAATCAGATGCCATATGCAATGCTACAGGCCTCAACCGGCCATATCGGATCCCAATGGATCATGCTCAGGCCTCAATCGGCCATAACGGGTCCCAATAGACCATGCCCATCTGTCACTCCAAATCCCATCAGGGCTCACCCAACAGTGCCATACGGCAATTACCACACTGCGTCTCGAACGCCTTACGTTGGTCTCCCTTTTCTCTCCACTTCCCCTCTGGGCACATTCTCACGTCACAACTCTGGTGACTCATGCCATGCTCTCAATGTATGCGGGGCCACATGATTGCAATCAGCAATCAAACATAGAGCATGCATGATATGGCATATATGCACAAGTATAGAACGCATCAAGCAACCATCACACTCTCACGTGCACAACAAGCCAAGCCATAAGAGAATCAAGGCCCACGCACAATTTCTCAGTCAGACAGATCGATAGGATATCACTCATTAATCCTCGGGTCAGACCCATAACATTGGACTCTCATCTTCGCGGATCTCGACACTCGGCCTAAGCCCAAACACCCATGACTAGTTGATTCAGTAATTAAACAGTCCCTCAGGTGTAGTTGAATTAGGCTAAGTTGGTTCGGGCCCAATTAGAGGATTCAAGTTCAATGGGCCTAAAGCCCGACCAAGGCCCAAGGCCCAAAGGTAATTAAGTTCATTAAGGTAAGTCGGCCCATTATAAGGTTTAAGCCCATTAGTCAAGTTGGGCCCATTAGGTTCAAGGTTAATGAAATGGGTTAGGCCCATTAAATAAGTTGGGCTTAATAAAAGTTGGGCCCAATAGAAAAGGCCCATTACTTGGGCCCATTAATTAATCTTAAGTCCATTATGAAATTAAGGCCCATTAGAATTAATTTCGTGTAGGGCCCAAGCCCATTTTCAAAGATTAACCAATTAAGCCCATTTAGCCCATTTTAGGCCCATTTAGTCATTCTAGGCCCATGTACATTAATGGGCCTCATCTTTTAATGTTCAAATTATAATTTGGGCCCATTAATAATTTTCGTCCATTATAGGCCCATTAACCCAATTAGGTCCAATTAGTTCATTTAGGCCCAATAGCTTGAATTAGTCCCAAGCCCATTATAACCTTAGGCCCATTAGTCCACACGCTTATTCACTAATTCCAGCCCATTAGCATAGTTTCAAGGCCCAATTCTCTCTCCAAAGCCCACACGCACGGCCCATTAAACACAATCCAAGCCCATTAGCTTAATCACACATATTACACACTAATCACTTATTAGCAACTAATCCACACAACCACACATGCATACAACTAGCCTAAGTCAAGATTAGTGGGTAAGCTTACCTAGAGGGGCTGGACACGGCGGCTGGACGGCGAGAAGGGCGGACGGCCGGCGGTTACGGCGGCACGGCCCGAGAGAGAGAGAGAGAGAGGGTGAGTTCGGCCGGCTTGGGGGCTCACGGCCACGGAATGAAGAAGAAGGGCTAGAGGACTACCAAGGGGAGGGTGGTGATGGCGGCGGGACGACGGGACGACGACGGCGACGACGGGACGGCCGGGCGGCGACGGGCTGGCCGAGAGAAGGAGAGAGAGTGAGGTCGGGGACGGCTCAACCACGGCCACGAAAGAAGAGAGAGGTAGGGGACTCACCGGCGAGGGGCGGTGGTGCGGCGACGCGCGGGGACGGCGGCCGGGCGGACGGCGGCGGACGAGCCCGAGAGGGAGAGAGAGATCGGGAGAGGGAGAGAGAGAGTGGGCCGAAAATGAGGAGGAGAGAGAGAGAGAGAGATTATAATCCAAAAACAAAATAAGATTTAGTGGGTGGTTGATGGGGTTTGTGACATGTGATTGATTTGATTGATTGCATTGGGAATTGTGCCATGACTTGATTGATTGATTGATTGATTGATGTGACATCTGATTGATGTGACATCTGATTTGACTTGCCTCGATTTGCGTGCCAAATGCACCGATCGGGTCCCGAGCGCGAACGAATTTTGGACTGGATTTGGTGTCGGTCTATCGAATCTACTCTCAAAAATCCTAATTAGTCTCATTCTAAGGTCTGAGCATTTACCGGGGGCATTTCGGTAATTTTCCATTCACGTCTTGCTTCTCGACGTGCACCGGCTGTCTGACCTTCAGTCGACATTTCTGAAACCGACTTCATTTCTTCATTGTGTTTATCTTACTGATTCGATTGTCCATCGTCAGATTTCATTTTGTGGTCAATTTCACTAAATACCGACTCTGTCTCAGTCTCAAGCCAACGGGCGGCTGATTGGGAAAAATTCCCAGATAGCCTTTCCCCTTCGGTTGGTCAGCTCAGGGTAGCTAATCCTGAGTGAGCGTCGACTAGAGTGTATTAATGAAGTGTTTCCATTCATTTAGAAATTCTGACAATTGGGTCGAATTTTCAGACTGTCACAATTCTTCCCTTCTTATAAAAATTTCGTCCTCGAAATTTACAGTCTACTAGTTCCTACTCCAAATCAAAATTACAGGTCATTCAAACAGGTAAGGGTATTTCTTCTTCATCTCGTCTTCGTTTTCCCACGTGGCTCCTTCGGTTCCATGGTGTTCCCAGATGACCTTGACCAATGGAATCGTCTTGTTCCTGAGCACTTGTTCCTTGCGATCTTCAATCCTTACTGGCCTTTCCACGTAGGAGACGCGGTCATCCATTTCAATGACTTCATGATCGAGTATATGGCCAGGGTCTGGCTCATACTTCCTCAGCATCGATACATGAAATACGTTGTGGATCTGCGACAAGTTCGGCGGTAGTGCCAGACGATAAGCCAGTGTCCCGATCTTCTCCAATATCTCGAATGGCCCAACGAATCTGGGACTCAGCTTCCCCTTCTTGCCAAACCGAGATAATCCTCGCATCGGCGACACCTTCAGAAAGACATGATCTCCAACTTGAAATTCCAATGGCTTACGTCTCTTGTCTGCATAGCTCTTCTGCCTACTCTGGGCGGTCCTCAGTCTGTCCTTGATCACCTTGACTGCCTCCACTGATTGTTGCACCAATTCTGGGCCTGTTATACTTTTCTCACCAACTTCGTCCCAACAAATTGGCGTCCTGCAGGCCCTTCCATACAATGCTTCAAATGGTGCCATCTGGATACTCTGCTGGTAGCTGTTGTTGTAGGCGAATTCCACTAGGTGCAACTGCTCTTCCCAGCCTCCTTTGAAGTCAATTACACACGCTCTCAGCATATCCTCCAGAGTCTGTATAGTCCTTTCTGACTGTCCATCAGTCTGAGGGTGGTAGGCTGTACTGAACCTTAACTCTGTCCCTAGAGCACCCTGCAGACTCTTCCAGAATGTGGCGGTGAAGCGGGGATCTCTATCTGACACAATGCTTACTGGCACTCCATGCAGTCTTACAATCTGCCTCACATACAATTCAGCCAACTTCTCCAATGTGGAATCCTTTCGCACTGCAATGAAATGTGCGGACTTGGTCAGTCGGTCCACTATCACCCAGATTGAGTCATTTCCTCTCTGACTCCTTGGCAGTCCTGTCACGAAATCCATGGTGATGTGCTCCCATTTCCACTCTGGGATTTCCAAAGGTTGCAACAGTCCTCCAGGCTTGCAATGTTGCGCCTTCACCTGCTGGCATGTCAAGCACTTGGCTACATGCTTAGCCACATCCACCTTCATTCCATTCCACCAGTAGTGCTGTCGCAGGTTCTGGTACATCTTCGTGCTTCCTGGGTGGATACTGTAGTTACTCCTGTGTGCCTCTGATAGAATTCTTTCCTTCAACTCTTCGTCGTTTGGCACACACAGACGTCCTCTAAACTTCACTATCCCGTCTTCAGTCACCTTGAAATCATCTTTCCTCTCTTCTGCATCCATCGTCACAATCTTCTGAATATCTGGGTCCGTAGACTGCAACTCTTTAACCCTCAATTGAATCTCGGGTTCAATCTGTAGTGTGGCCATTAAGCTCGAGAGGCTTCCTACCTCAACCTTGAACTCAGAGTCTCTGATTTCCTCCAGCAACGTCCATTCCTTAACCATCATATGCGCGATGCTCGACTTTCGGCTCAGAGCATCCGCCACCTTATTCGCCTTTCCTGGATGGTATAGGATATCACAATCATAGTCTTTCAGCAACTCCATCCATCGACGCTGTCTCATGTTTAACTCCTTCTGCGAGAACAGGTACTTCAGACTCTGGTGATCTGTGTATATCTGGAACTTTTCTCCCACCAGATAATGTCTCCAAATCTTCAATGCGAACACTATGGCTGCCAACTCCAAGTCATGCGTCGGATAATTCATCTCATGTGGCCTCAGCTGTCGAGATGCATAAGCTACTACTCGTCCATGTTGCATCAAGACACATCCTAGACCTCTTAGCGACGCATCGCTGTAAATCTCAAATCCTCCAGGTCCGGATGGGATGGTCAACACTGGTGCGGAAGTCAGTCGATCCTTTAGCTCCTGAAAGCTTTCCTCACACTTTGCATTCCATTCAAACTTCGACTCCTTCTTTAACAGTCTTGTCATCGGAGCGGCTATCGCGGAGAACCTTTCCACGAAGCGTCGGTAATAGCCAGCTAATCCAAGGAAACTTCTTACCTCAGTCACGGTCGTTGGCCTCGGCCATTTCTCTACAGCTTCGATCTTAGCTGGATCCACTGATATCCCTTCTCCAGATACAATGTGTCCAAGAAACGCCACTCTGCTCAGCCAGAACTCACACTTACTAAACTTCGCATACAGTGAGTGCTCCCTTAAGGTCTGCAGAACAATCCTCAAGTGTTCTTCGTGGTCTTCAGCATTCTTCGAGTACACCAGGATGTCGTCGATGAAGACTATCACGAATCGATCCAAGAACTCCTTGAACACTCTGTTCATCATATCCATGAATGCAGCTGGGGCATTTGTCAATCCAAATGGCATGACAGTGAACTCGTAATGCCCATATCTGTCCTAAAGGCAGTCTTCGGGATATCCTCCTTCTTGATCCTTAGCTGGTGATAACCTGTCCTTAGGTCTATCTTGGAGAACACACACGCTCCTTCCAGCTGATCAAACAGATCATCTATCCTTGGCAAGGATACTTGTTCTTGATCGTCACTTGGTTCAGCTGTCTGTAGTCTATACACAGCCTTAGTGATCCGTCCTTTTTCTTAACGAACAGCACCGGAGCTCCCCATGGCGAAGCACTGGGGCGGATAAATCCTTTATCCAGTAGCTCTTGCATCTGCACCTTCAGCTCCTTCAGTTCAGATAGTGCCATCCTATACGGTGCTTTTGAGATTGGCTCAGTTCCAGGTGCCAACTCAATTACAAACTCCACTTCACGCTCTGGTGGCAAGCCAGGCAATTCTTGAGGAAACACATCGGGTATTCCCTTACTATAGGCACCTCCTCCAACTTCACCTCTTGAGCCGACGAATCTATTACAGATGCCAAGAATCCTAGGCAACCCTGATCCATCAGCTTGGTTGCTTCTAGTGCAGAAATCCAAGGAATTGAGGTTCCACCTCGATTTCCTTTAAACTCATACTCAGGCCCATCTACTGGGTTCAGCCTTATTATACTCCTACTGCAGTCAATAACTGCTCCATGTCTAACCAACCAATCCATGCCAACAATTACGTCAAAATCATACATGGGCAGGACAGCTAAGTCAATCCTCTCAATTCTATCTCCCAGAGCTATCTCACACCCCTTACACCCTAACATAACAATTACTTTATCTTTCAACGGGGTGGCCACATGCAATACAATATCCAATGGTCTAGTTTCTATTCCAGCCAACTCAGCAAAACGTGCAGATATGAACGAATGGGATGCACCAGGATCAAACAAGGCATAGGCGGTATGACCACAGAGAGAAATGGTACCTGTGATCACCCCTGGCGCATTCTCAGCATCCTTGCGCGCCACAGCATATACTCGTCCCTGAGCAGGCGGACGGTTCAGAATCCCTTGAGGTGCATTCGCCATTGGTGGCTGCTGCTGCGGTTGGAACTGGGGTCTCGGACCATTCCTCGGGCAGTTCCTTTGAATGTGCCCCATCTGCCCACATCTGAAGCATCCTCCCGTCTTCTTCGGACAGGGGTTGTTCCCATGCCTCCTGCCACAGTCACGGCAGTTCTGATTTCCAGCAAAAGGTGGCTTTCCCAAAGTCTTCCTCGCAGGTGGGACGAACCTGCGGTTGTCCTTCATCGGCCTCTTGCCGAAATCTCTGAAGTTCCTATTCGGCATGAACCGCGATCCAGATGCGGCAGCCTTCTCTTGTAGATCTCGTTCTATCGCCAGGGCTCGTTCATAGATCTCATTATAGTCCCTCAGCCCAGTGGCAATTATCATACTCTTCAGCTCGGGCCTCAGTCCTTCTCTGAACCTTCTGGCCTTGTCCCACGGGTCCTCTATCAGCCTTCGAGCAAACTTGGACAGTCTGGCAAACTCGCCTCATACTGGTCCACAGTCATTGACCCTTGGCGGAGTCTTATGAACTCCTCCATCTTCCTCTCCTGGGCTGCCTCGGAGAAGTACTTCCCATTGAATGCTGCGCAGAAAGCAGCCCAGTTTGGCCTCATGCCATCAGGAAAGACTCGTCCTCGGGTGGCCTTCCACCAGTCATCTGCGGTGCTCTGGAGCTGATAGGTCGCCAGTGAGACCTTCTCTTCATCTGTGCATCCAAGCACTGTAAATGCCTTCTCCAGCTGCTCGATCCACGAGGCAGCTACTTCAGGTCCTCCAGTGCCATCAAACTTGGAGGGTTGCAGCTTCAGAAACTGCTCCACTATGTGATGGGTCTGGCGTCCTCCATTGCCATGCCCATTGCCCCCATGGGCTCCATTTGCAGCGGCCAAGGCGGCCTCAGCTGCTTGGGCAACAGTGGCAGCTCTCTCAGCAGCTTGCCTACCCATCAGATTGCTCACTTCTGTCAATACCCTCATCATTTCTTCTATCCTTGGGTCTCCTTCAGGTGCAGGAGCCCTTGAACTCGACGCTCCAGCACTGGGTCTTCTGCCCCTATTGCTCATCCTTTCTAGTCTACTCTCACCTATACCAAATAAAATTCCATTCAGGAATTTGAATCCCTATGACTATCAATCAAGCTTTCGCCTACTGTCGCGTCTACTGACATGAATATGCATGAAAAGTTCGCTGCAGCTTTTAAATGCAATTGGACTAGGAAGACACCTAGACTCACCCTGACAATGCACAACCTAGGCCACTCTGTTCGCCACCTCAACTAGAAGCCTGTCAGGAGCCGCTCCTTGATCGGGTCTCTGCCCCGGCGACCACTCCCCGCCCTCCTCATTTCTTGGTGCGAACAGTTGTCCTAAGTTACCCACAGCCAGAGAGAATCCCACTCCACGTGTCCCATACCACGCTTCATTGCAGTTTTTAGACGTCCCGTCAGACCTGTCCCATACCAGGCTGACGGTTACCCAACCCAATAAAATATGATGCATGCACTTTTCAAACCTCAAATCTTTATTTTAAATCAACTTCATTTTAAACCATTTTTCCTTTAATGCAGAAATCGTGCAATGCATGATGGTCAAGCAGCGCGCAACAGCCGACTAGGCATACAAACACAAGCAGTATCTAGCAACTAACAACCAGCAATCAGCACTCAAGCACCCAACTCATGGGGCTATGCTTTAGAACCTTACCTCAGGTCCTGACGCATCTGCAGATTAGTTCAAAACATCATAGTCTATAGTCGTACTAGACTAATCATCTAACTCTGCAAGCACATGCGCCAATCAATTCATGCATTCTACCCTTCCTAATCCTAGGTCTAGGGTCTTTCTATCTAACTACCCCAAAATCATCAGCCTTATCACTCCAGATCCTCGAACGGTCTCGTATCGAGCTGACCTTGCTCTGATACCACTTCGAACGGGGATGTCACGCCCCGAACCCCAATCGAGCACGCGACACCCCTGTTCATACACATCGACGAATCCCTGCGTACACCTGGCCTACGAGTAGCGACGGCCCAGGATGCTCATCGCGGCCAAGCGACGCTAGCGCAAATGACAACAATCTAAAACCTGCGGAAGCGTGCCTTCTATACATGCATACATACACAAGGTACAGGGTAGCATGAAAGACAAGAACACTTTTACAAAAGGCATACACATCATATATATATATAGAGCGTTAGATACAGACCCCAAAAGAAAACCTCACTATGGTCAAGCTATCTACGCTCTCTCAAAAGACTAGACCAGTACAGCAGAACTCAGTCCATCTCGAGCTCCTCCTCGGGATCCTCCTCGGGGTCCTCCTCTGGGTCCTCCTCTGGATCCTCCTCGTCTGTGTCCATCGCGTCACCCTCCTCGTGACCATCGATCTCGGATCGTCCTGGTGACGGCATCTCCTGCAGTGGGTCGGGGTCGACCACCTCGCCACCATACTCGGCTGGCTGCAGCAAGATCGGGTCGTCCTCCATGGGGATCGGGGAGTCTCTCTGAGGTCCCTCGAAGCCATACAGGCCCTCTCTAAACCAGGCCTCGTATCTATGGGGTACAAGATAAGGTCCACCCTGATCTACTAACACAGTGGTCACATGCCTATGCCACAGAGTGGCGTGCATATCAAAATGGAGGGTAATCTCGGTGTCCATCTGCACTGGCAGTCCAAAAAGCATCGGCGGTGCAGCCATCATGGGTGACCTGGATCTGTAAAAGAAGGGCAACCACCGCCCATGAGTCGAAACTCAATAAGCTCACCACTAATCCTAACGTAGGATAGCGTATACTAGTGGGGTCGGTCCTATCCAATGGACTAGGTTCACGGTCCAGGGTTCAGACACTCTCAGTCTCCTCGGTACCAGACCCCAACATGCTAACAGACGTACAAATTATCACAACACAGTTCATATCATACAGACGGGCACAAGATGTCAATCAGATGCCATATGCAATGCTACAGGCCTCAACCGGCCATATCGGATCCCAATGGATCATGCTCAGGCCTCAATCGGCCATAACGGGTCCCAATAGACCATGCCCATCTGTCACTCCAAATCCCATCAGGGCTCACCCAACAGTGCCATACGGCAATTACCACACTGCGTCTCGAACGCCTTACGTTGGTCTCCCTTTTCTCTCCATTTCCCCTCTGGGCACATTCTCACGTCACAACTCTGGTGACTCATGCCATGCTCTCAATGTATGCGGGGCCACATGATTGCAATCAGCAATCAAACATAGAGCATGCATGATATGGCATATATGCACAAGTACAAGGCATCAAGCAACCATCAAACTCTCACGTGCTCAACAAGCCAAGCCATAAGAGATTCAAAGGCCCCACGCACAATTCCTAGCCAGACAGGTTCGATAGAATATCCCATATTAATTCTCGGGTCAGACCCATAACAATTGGACTCTCATCTCGCGGATTAACAACTCGGCCTAAGCCCAATCACCCATGCTAGTCCCCTGGGAGTTAATAACCCACGACTAATGATTCAATGATTAAACAATCCCTTGGTGTAGTTGAATTAGGCTTAAGTTGGTTTAAGGCCCAATTAAAGGATTCAAGTTCGAATGGGCCTAAAGCCCCAAGGCCCAAGGCCCAAAGGTAATTAAGTTCATTAAGGTAAGTCGGCCCATTATAAGGTTTAAAGCCCATTAGTCAAGTTGGGCCCATTAAGGTTCAAGGTTAAATGAAATGGGTTAGGCCCATTAGATTAAGTTGGGCTTAATAATTAGTTGGCCCAATGGGCCCATTAATTAAACTTGAGGCCCATTAATTAATTCTTAAGTCCATTATGAAATTAAGGCCCAATTATTTAATTTCGTGTAGGGCCCAAGCCCATTTTCAAAGATTATCCAATTAAGCCCATTTAGCCCATTTTAGGCCCATTTAGTCATTCTAGGCCCATGTACATTAATGGGCCTCATCTTTAATGTTCCAAACCATCATTTGGGCCCATTAATTGTAATTTTCGTCCATTATAGGCCCATTAGTCCAATTAGGTCCAATTAGGTTCATTTAGGCCCAATAGCTTGAAATTAGGTCCCAAGCCCATTATAAACCTTAGGCCCATTAGTCCACACGCTATCACTAATTCCAGCCCATTAGCATAGTTTCAAGGCCCAATCTCTCCTTCCAAGGGCCCACACGCCGGCCCATTATGCTACAACATAATCCAAAGCCCAACTAGCTTAATCATCCACATTACACACTAATCACTTAATTAGCAACTAATCCACACAACACACATGCATACAACTAGCCTAGGTCAAGATTAGTGAATAAGCTTACCTAGAGGGGCGGACACGGCGGCTGGACGGCGGAAGGGGCGGCGGCCGGCGGTTTGGCGGCGGCACGGCTGGCCGAGAGAGAGAGAGAGCGACGGTGAGACTTGGCCGGCCTATGGTGGCTCACGGCCCGAAATGAAGAGAGAGGGCTAGAGGACTCACCAACCAAGGATGATGGTCGGTGATGGCGGACGGTGGTGAACGACGGAACGACGACGGACGAAGAGGACGGCCGGCGGCACGGCTTGACCGAGAGGAAAGAGAGAGAGGTGAGGTTGGGGGGCTCCAAGCCACGAGAACAGAAGAAAGGAAAGGCTACCGAGACGAGGAGAGGCTGATGATGGGCGGACGTCGGCGGCGGCGGCGGCGGCGGACGTTCGGGCGGCGGCGGCGAGCGAGGGAGGAGGCCGAGAGAGAGAGAGAGGAGAGAGGGAGAGGGGTTGGCCGAAAATGGAGAAGAGGAGAGGAGAGAGAATGAGGTAGATTATAATTATAAAAAAAAAAATGATTATAGTGGGTGGTTAGAGGGGTTTGAATGATTTGGATTGATTTGATTTGATTGATGTTTGGAATTGTGCCATGACATGATTGATTGATTGATTGTGACATCTGATTGATGTGACATCTGATTTGACTTGCCTCGATTTGCGTGCCAAATGCACCGATCGGGTCCCGAGCGCGAACGGATTTTGGACTGGATTTGGTGTCGGTCTGTCGATTCTACTCTCAAAAATCCTAATTAGTCTCATTCTAAGGTCTGAGCATTTACCGGGGGCATTTCGGTAATTTTCCATTCACGTCTTGCTTCTCGACGTGCACCGGCTGTCTGACCTTCAGTCGACATTTCTGAAACCGACTTCATTTCTTCATTGTGTTTATCTTACTGATTCGATTGTCCAATGTCAGATTTCATTTTGTGGTCAATTTCATTAAATACCGACCCTGTCTCAGTCTCAGACCAACGGGCGGCTGATTGGGAAAAATTCCCAGATAGCCTTTCCCCTTCGGTTGGTCAGCTCAGGGTAGCTAATCCTGAGTGAGCGTCGACTAGAGTGTATTAATGAAGTATTTCCATTCATTTAGAAAGTCTGACTATTGGGTCGAATTTTCAGACTGTCACATATCTCTGAGAAGGAAGTCGAGCATCGAGACATATGATGGTGAAAGAATGGACGTTTTGGAGGAAATCAGAGACTCTGAGTTCCACTTGAGGTAGGAAGCCTCAAGCCTAATGCTAATCTACATATCGACGCATAGATTCAGCTAAGATCAAAGAATTGCAGTCTACGGACCCCGATATCCAGAAGATCGTGATGATGAATGCAGAAGAGAGGAAAGATGACTTCAAGGTGACTGAAGACGGGATATTAAAGTTTAAAGGGCGACTATGTGTGCCAAGTGACGAAGAGCTAAAGAAGAGGATCTTGGCTGAGGCTCACAGGAGCAACTATAGTATCCACCCTGGAAGCAGAAGATGTACCAGAACCTACGTCAGCACTACTGGTGGAATGGAATGAAGGTGGATGTGGCTAAGCATGTAGCCAAGTGCTTGACGTGTCAGCAAGTGAAGGCACAACATTGCAAGCCTAGAGGACTGCTACAACCATTGGAGATCCCAGAGTGGAAATGGGAACACATTACCATGGATTTCGTGACGGGACTGCCGAGAAGTCAGAGAGGAAATGACTCAATCTGGGTGATAGTGGACAGATTGACCAAGTCTGCACATTTTATCGCAGTGCGAAAGGATTCCACATTGGAGAAGCTGGCTGAACTGTACGTGAGACAGATTGTAAGACTGCATGGAGTGCCAGTAAGCATTGTGTCAGATAGGGATCTCTTTTCACAGCCACATTCTGGAAGAGTCTGCAGGGTGCGCTGGGGACAGAGTTAAGGTTCAGTACAGCCTACCACCCTCAGACAAATGGTCAGTCGGAAAGGACCATCCAAACGCTGGAGGACATGTTGAGAGCGTGTGTCATCGACTACAAAGGTGGCTGGGAAGAACAGTTGCACTTGGTGGAATTTGCCTACAACAACAGCTCCAGCAGAGTATCAAGATGCACCGTTTGAAGCGTTTGTAGGAAGGGCCTGCAGAACACCGATTTGCTGGGATGAAGTTGGCGAGAAAAGAATAACAGGCCCAGAGTTGGTTCAACAGTCAGTGGAGGCAGTCAAGGTGATCAGAGACAGACTGAGGACCGCCCAGAGTAGACAGAAGAGTTACGCAGACAAGAGACGTAAGCCTTTGGAGTTTCGAGTTGGAGATCACGTCTTTCTGAGGTTGTCGCCGATGCGAGGATTATCTCGGTTTGGCAAGAAGGGAAAGCTAAGTCCAAGATTCGTTGGGCTTCGAGATTCTGGAGAAGATCGGGACACTGCTTATCGTCTAGCACTGCCGCCGAATTTGTCGCAGATTCACAACGTGTTTCATGTATCGATGCTGAGAAAGTATGAGCCAGATCCTGGCCATATACTCGATCATGAAGTCATCGAAATGGATGACCGCGTGTGACATCCTGAAAATTCGACCCAATTGTCAGAAATTCTAAATGAATGGAAACACTTCATTAATACACTCTAGTCGACGCTCACTCAGGATTAGCTACCCTGAGCTGACCAACCGAAGGGGAAAGGCTATCTGGGAATCCTACCCAATCAGCCGCCCTTGGCTTGAGACTGAGACAGGGGTCGGTAATTAGTGAAATTGACCACAAAATGAAATCTGACGATGGACAATCGAATTAATAAGATGAACACAATGAAGAAATGAAGTCAGTTCAGAAATGTCGACTGAAGGTCAGACAGCTGGTGCAGTCGAGAAGTAAGACGTGAATGGGAAAATTACCGAAAATGCCCCCGGTAAATGCTCAGACCTTAGAATGGGACTAATTAGGATTTTTGAGAGTAGATTCGATAGACCGACACCAAATTCTGTCCAAAATCCGTTCGCGCTCGGGACCCGATCGGTGCATTTGGCACGCAAATCGAGGCAAGTCAAATCAAGATATCACATCAATCAGATGTCACATCAATCAATCAAGTGTCAAATCAATCAATCATGGCACAATTCCCCATGCAATCCATCAAGTCAATCACTCCCCATCATGGTCACTATTCTCATTACCTAACCCACTAACCAATTTAATTTGAATTTCTCTCTCTCTTCCCCCTCCATTTTTGTTTCGGCCGAAGCTCACTCTCCTCTCCCTCACGCCATCTTCCTCTTCCTTCTCTTCTTCATCCGTCGGCCACCGGAGGAGCTCCACCGCGCCGTCGTCCGCCCGCGTGCGCCGACCAGCCACCGTCTCGCTTCATCCTCCTCCGCCCTCGTCCGCCCGTCCACCGTCCCTGCGCGCCGTCGTCGTCCACACCCGCCGCCACAAGCCGCCGTCCAGCCCTCCTCCAAGCGACGCCCGTGAACGCCGCCCGTATCCGCCCCGTCGTCGCCGTCCGTCTCCGCCGACCAGCCGCCGTCCCGGCCCTCATTAGGTAAGCAACCCTCTAATCTTGACTTAGGCTAGTTTTATGCATGTGTAATTGGTTGGTTTAGTTGCTAACTAGGTGGTGATTAGTGAGTGTTATGTGGAATTAAGTCTAATTGGGCTTTGGATGAGTTTGTGTGGTGTGATGGGCCGACCGCGTGGGCCACTTGGAGAGAGAGATTGGGGCCTTGAAACTAATCTAATGGGCTGGTAATAGTAATGTGAGCGTGTGGACTAATGGGCCTAAGGATTATAATGGGCTTGGGGTTCTAATTTTAAGCTATTTGGGCCTAAATAATTCTAATTGAACAAGGTTGTTAATGGGCCTTATATGGACGAGATTTACAATTGAATGGGCCCAAATGATGGTTTGAAACGTTAAAAGATGAGGCCCAATAATGTACATGGGCCTAGAATGACTAATTGGGCCTAAATAGGCTAATCGGGCTTAACTGGTTAACTTTAGAAAATGGGCTTGGGCCCTACACGAAATTAATTCTAATTGGGCCTTAAATTCATAATGGACTTAAGATTTAACTAATGGGCCCAAAGTTTGGTTAATGGGCCTTAGAATCTAACTGGGCCTTACTTAATTTAATAAGCCCAACTTAATCTAATGGGCCTAACCCATTTCATTCAACCTTGAACCATAATGGGCCCAACTTGACTAATGGGCTTAAAACCTCATAATGGGCCGACTTACCTTGGTGGACTCAATTATCCTTGGGCCTTGGACCGGGCTTGGGACCCATTTGAACTTGAACCCTCTAATTGGGCCCCGAACCAACTTTGCCTAACCCGACTTTAATCAAGGGGTTAATAAAACACTGAATCATTAGTCGTGGAACATCGACTCCCAGGGGACTGATCCTAGGTGATATGGCTTGACTAGAGAGATGACATGAATTTTACCGCTGAGCCTGTCTGGCTGCGAAACTGCATGTGGGGTGCTAGTTCCCTCATAGTTGGATTGTTGAACATGTAATTCTTTGATGATCTACTGATATGCACTGTACTGTGTTTATGTGCCACTTCACGCATGCTCTATGTTTGATTGACTGATTGAAATCATGTGGGCCCCGCATTTCGTCGAGATGGCATGAGTCACCAGTGATGTGACGTGAGAATGTGCCCTGATGGGAAATGGAGAGAAAAGGGAGACCACGTAAGGCGTTCGAGACGCAGTGTGGTAATTGCCGTGTGGCACAGAGAATGAGCCCTGATGGGATTTGGGGTGATAGATGGGCATGGTGAACTGAAACCCGTTATGGCCGATCGAGCCTGAGTATGATCCATTGGGATCCGATATGCCGTTGTGGTGAGGCCGGTTTAGGCTGCATCATTGCATGGCATCTGGCTCGACATCTCTTGTGCTGTCTGTTTGATATGAACTGTGTTGTGGTAATTGTACGTCTGTTAAGCCTGTTGAGATTTGGTACCTAGAGGGCTGAGAGTGTCTGAACCCTGGACCAAAACATAGTCCACTGGATGGGACCAACCCCACTAGTATGCGCTATCCTACGTTAGGATTAGTGGTGAGCTTGCTGAGTTTCGACTCACGGGCGGTGGTTGCCCTTCTTTTACAGATCCAGGTCACCCATGATGGCTGCACCGCCGATGCTTTTTGGACTACCAGTACAGATGGACACCGAGATCACCCTCCATTTTGATATGCACGCCACTCTGTGGCATAGGCATGTGACCACCGTGTTAGTAGATCATGGTGGACCTTATCTTGTACCCCATAGATACGAGGCCTGGG
>JAGVVM010002315.1:0-35455 GCA_019149425.1 Psidium friedrichsthalianum
GGTGATCATTTTTTTTTAAAAAAATCAACACTTAAGTAATCATTTTTTTAAAAAAATTGGCACTTAAGTGATCGTTTTTCAAAAAAATTGGCACTTAAGTGATCATTTTGAAATTTTGATACTAAAGTAAGCGTTGTACACAAGTTTTGATACTATGTATACTTTAGCCATTTTAAGTGCAATAAATTCGGACATTACAGATCCGAATGCCAGGCAAAGGTGGCATATGAACAGGCTGAGCACGCACATGCCATCGATGTTGAAGAATACATGGTGCTAGCACATAAGAAGGTCGAGTGCCGTAGACACCACATATGGTACCTAGATATTGGTTGCAACAATCACATGACTAGCCAGAGAGAATTCTTCTAATGGTTAGATGAGATGTGTCACGGTGAAGTCATATTTGGGAACAAATCAAAGATTCCCTTCATGAGCAATGGTGACATTAATATCAAGTCAAAAGATGGTACTAGTGTTACTATTGCAAACGTTTACTTTGTGTCAAGACTTTTTAAGGATTTGCTTATTGTTGGGCAACTTTATGAAAGGGTCACAAAGTTAACGGTGAAATTGGAGTTTTTACCATTAGAGGTGTAAACGATAAGTTGATCACGACGGTGTATATAACAAAGAACTGATGTTCCCTCTTTCTTTTCAAATGAAGACTCTATTGAGTTTTTCAAGTGATGGCGAAAGATCGCAAGTGGCTATGAATCTTCGATTTAGTCATGTAAATTTCATGGAATAAATTTATTGGTCCTAAAAAAGATGGTGATTGGCACACCTTGGATCGATAGTCCGGACTACCCATGTGAAGGATGTCTCATTGGAAAATAACATCGAGGATCCTTTCCAATTAGAAAAGCTAGAAAAGCCAAGCAGCCTTTGGAGTGGTACATATCGACATAGGTGGCCCTATTGAGGTTGAATCATTCGGACAAAAAAGGTGCATGCTAATTTTTGTAGATGATTTTAGTAAAAAAAAATTTGGTATATTTCTTGAGAGAAAAATCTAAAGCATTTGACAAGTTCAAAAATTTAAAATCTGTGTTGAAAAACATAGTGGCTTTAATCTGAAGATATTGAGATTAGACAAAGAGGGAGAATTTTCCTCAAATGAATTTGACAAATATTGTAAAATTCATGGATTGAAAAATCATTGACTATCGGCTATACTCCTCAGAAAAATATATAGTAAAAAGAAAAGACAGGATAAATTTTGAAATGTCAAGATGTAGCACCCTGCCCTGGTGCTACCGCCAGAGTTGTGATCCCAGACTATCACATTAACTATTCTCATTAGCTAAGTCGTTATATCATGAAGTGGAAGGTAAGAATCACAACCAAGCGAAGATAGCAAGCGAATACTCATAAAATAAACACTAACAGCAAGCCACATTAAATAGATAAACATAGGTTCGGTTGACTACATCTGCAAGTTATAGTACCATGCACATATAGCGATCATGACCTAAGTCCACCTAGCCCCGCTATGTACACATCTTAATCTCTCTTACCCGAATACTAGTCAAAATGCCGCATCTACTCCGAACATGTGAACTTTAAAAAAAAAATTTGGCTTATTGACCCCAACTAAGTCGCTACTGCAGTCGAACCTTCACCGACAGCTCCTCTGTCCGTACCATAACCATTGCCTTCACTGTCGCCCCCATCGTGAGGAACGTATGGAGTAGGACGCTCTCGTTGCCCATTGATCACGAGGAACACGGACATGAAATTGTAGTCCTTAGGAGCCATGTCGATGCCAACATCTACAGTAAGGTGGTGATAACTCGAGTAACGGTGATCCCATGCTCGTTCGGGATATCAAAGTCCTGAGTTTCAATCTCAAGAGAAATGGGGAAACTGTAGTGGGAACCTGGGGTATTGGGTTTGAGCCCATGCTTGTCAATCTAAAACAACGTCTAACACAAGTGGGAGGAATCTCGGCAAGTAAATTCAATCAATCTAATGCTCACTCTATTCATAATACTACTCGAATCCACACTAGCATAGTCCTTTGGTTCCTAGATTAGGTTTGTAAACCAGGATTTAAATAAACATGTATATATCATATGCATATGCAACATGTTCAATGAATGAATGCACTCCCAATTCTACACTTACTACCACCATTCTCGAATCAATTCCTACTCATAATACCATCGCTTTTGCCTAGCTTAGCAGTTAACCTTCATGACAAATCCTCGCCATGGAATCCTCATGTCGAGGCTTCGCATTGTTACATGTAGTCCACCCGGCGCCACTTACCATGGTAACCCATCTCCCTTGGAGTAATTGAGCTCATATCTGTGGCCTCGACACTCCACAACCCTAGTGGCCGAATGACATAAAATGCATACATAACACCGCAATGTGGTCCAACCATGTTACATGAATATATCGCTACTCAATTATGCGCATTCAGTTTATTCACCCTTTGATATTCAAAGTATGACCCGCTCACAATTTAATGAGAGTTCTTAGGGGTTTATTCATCCAAACGCAATCTACTCCCATTCACAATTAATCATCTACTAACCAGCGCAATTCATAAGATCAAATAAGAATAACCAAGTGTTGATACATGATTTTTAATCACCTTTTTTTTTTAACAAATTAATAGAAAATCCATAAAAATTCATAAAATTACAAAATCAACTTTGAAAGTCTTGGACAAGTCTAAAGAACCAATTTTGAACAAAAAGTGATTTTTCATTTTTTTCTTATTTTTTAATATTTTTCAAAAAAATATAAAAAAAATATTTGAAAATTTGGGAATAATAACATTTGAGGCCACAAAAATACACAAAAATAGTCAATATTTTCTTTTAAATCCCTTTTCATGTTGGCCATCATAAATTCAAAAAATACAATTCGGGGTCATGTGTTGCTTCACGAGCATAATCTCGAATCGGGCCTAAAAAAATTCAATTTGAGTCATTTTACTTTTAGGAGTTATGACATTGTCATCTAATAGTCTAAATTTTTACCTGGCCTAATTGTACCTAGAATGACTCAATTTTGCAAAAAGGCCTTAGTCGAATTTTTTGCATTTTTTTCAATGGTAAGAAATGAGCTTAAATTTGACAAGCAATTGAACTAGACATGAGGTGAATTTCGACCAAGCATAGGGGAGGTGTGTCGAAAATTGTGTAGAGATTTGGACATAAAGAAATATTTCTCTAGGGACTGAATTGTAAATACTTAAAATCTCAAGGATTAGTGTGTAAATACTTAACACTTGAGGGATTATTTTGTAAATAACTAAAAGAAGAGTTAATGGAGAAATTAGAATAGAGAAGCAAAGATGGAGAAGAGGATATGGAGAAGGGAAGATGGAGAAGAGGAAATAGAGAAGAATAAATAGAGAAAATAAGATGTAAATAAAGAAAGGAAGATGGAGATGGAGATGGAGAAGAGTTAGTGGAGAAATTAAAAGGGAGCTTGGAGGAAGAGGATCTTTTGGAGAGAAAATTTTAAATATTTGAGAGGGTTTTGGGAGATTGAAGAAAAATTAGAGAGAGAAAAAAACAAAAAGAAAGAGAGAATTCTTTTCTAAAAGAAAATCTTGAAAATGGTGGGAGTTTAAAGCTAGGTGTTACTATCACCAATTTCTCTACCGATCAACACAAGTCACGAGTTCATCCCCGCCGCTTGAGCTGCAATCTTGATCCACAAGGTGATATGAGATCCGAATTCAGCAATCAAATCCGTCAAATCAGGTAATGATCATAACCATTAAAATTTTCGAGAAAGTCATTATCTAAATGGATTAATTTAAATTTTGATTATGCCGTGTCATATTCATATGTCTTCATATCCACATGTCATATTCATATTGCAATTTTCTGCATTTTTCGCTTAAAAGATCCGAATCCCAAATTGCGGTAGGCTCTACCCCTTACTTGGTGGTGTAAAGATCTCCTATATTCCATCTCTTATATTTTAATTTTTTTATTATCAAACTCCAGAATTGGTGAACGGAACTACCTACTGGAGGTTCTTTATTTATTTCTTTTTGTATTTTATTTTCTGCAGTTTAATTTCCGTATTATCAAACTCCAAAAAAGGTAAGCGGAGCCACCTGTTGGAGGTTCTTTATTTACTGCTTTCTGTATTCTATTTTCTGCAGTTTAATTTCCGTATTATCAAACCTCAAAATTGGTAGGCCGAGCCACTTATTGGAGGTTCTTTATTTACTGTTTTATGTATTCTATTTTCTGCAATTTAATTTCTGTATTATCAAACCCCAAAATTGATGGGCCAAGCCACCTGTTGGAGGTTCTTTATTTACTACTTTCTGCATTCTATTTTATGCATTTTGATTTCTACACCATCGAATCCCAGAATTGGTAGGCCGAGCCACTTGCTGGAGATTTTTTATTTACTGTTTTCTGTACTTTATTTTATGCATTTTGATTTCTACATTATCAAACCTCAAAATCGGTAGGTCGAGCCATTTGCTGGAGGTCGTAATACTGCACAGAAGTCGTTAGCTCACTTCCTCTTTCGACTTTAGGGAATTTTTAATGCTTATCTTCATATACTGCTTTCTATATCGTATCTTTTAATATTGTGTTTATATTTAGAATATTTTGCATCGTCAGTCTTATTTAATTCGAAAATACCAAAAAAAATCATTCATTTGCATTTCATATAGTATAGCTCATGCATACTTTGCCATGCTATATATGTATTCGTATTGCGATTTTCTATATTTTCTGATCGGAACCCCAAATCGCGGTAGGCTCTGCCTCTTACTTGGTGGTGTAAAGGTTTTATGTATTCTGTTGACTGGATTCATGATACGTATGTCGTATTCGTACGTTTTCGAATCCGCAGGTTGTATTCGTACGTCTTCATATCCACATAATCGTATTCGCATGTCACGTACGTATGTCATATTCGTATTGTCATTAATTCATGCATATTCATCAAAACAATTCAAAAAGAAAAACATCACAAAATTAGAAAACGGGGCCATTTCGATTGGCCAATCCTATTTTGATGATTTTCCTTCCCGATCTTTTTAAAATGACGATTTTGCCCCTTATAGGCAAATTGTCTTGAAAAATTCCAGAAAATTCGAAAAAACCCCAAAAACTAGGAAACGGATTATTTCGACTGACCAATCCTATTTTTGATGATTTTTTCACGTGTCGTGTCCGCATATCCGCGTTCATATGTCACATTCGCATGTCTACATTCACATACTGTATTTTTATATCCATGTTCGTATACCGTATTTGTGTGTACACGTTTGCATGTAACGTATGTTCACGTCTGCATGTCATATCTATATATCCATACTCGTATATTCATGATTGCACATCCGCGTTCACATGTATACGTTTACGTGTCTATATTTGCATATTCACGTTTTACTTATCCATGTACCCATTACCATCCATGCATTCCATCTAAAAAGTAAAAAAAAAAAAAAAGAGAACATTTCACTAGAGCCTGAGGAGTAAACCAAGCCTGAGTTGCCAAATTAGGATATCCATGGAGTTAAGGTACAGAAAGGGCATTAGTTTTAATTAATTAGTGTAACCAAGTCCCCAAACTCATAATCTCTAGTTCATAGAAGTAATTAGTTCTCCTGCTAATTTACTTAGGTTTCTAATCGACCTACCAAAAAATGATTAGTGGCGATTCTAAATTCTAAAATCATTTGAACAAAAAAAATCAAAGTTGCGATTCGGTAGGACTTGGGAGAGTCCGGATTGGGTTAGTCAATCTAATTAACCTGATAATCCGTTAACCTGAGAATTTTCCATCAACTGAGAAATTTTTAGGTCGCGACACCAAGGCCACCCTTTATTTCTGCATTCGTTTGGAACCCTCGGCTGCTTCCTCTTATTACCATTGATAACATGACTTTCTCACAATAGGATACTATGGAACCGAATAAGACCGACTATAACCACTTTTTACTGTAACATGCCTTAGAAGTCCTCGGCCATCCTCACCTTCTTCACAATCTCCATAGTATGTTGCTGTATTTTGACTAACCTAAATTTTAAGAATTGGACTCCAAACAACATTTGCAATGATTAACATATGCGGATCCTTAGCTAACCCCACTTCACGATCCCAAATTCAGTCTACCACCTATGACTTAACCAAATTCCTCACCCACCTCACTATTATCAAAGCAATATTCAACTTGAATTCATGCCAAATTATACCAACATAGCTAGGTCACTCCTCCCGGCCCTCAAGTGGTTGTTCGTTCCACTACCTGTAGATTGAGCTTAAAGCCTTGCTCCTCCCTTACTAATTTAGATCACCAACTATGGCCGAATGTATCACAAAATAATAGAGTGTGACAGAGGTAGAATTAAACTCACCTAAGTTGTGGACGTCGACGGTGGGGTAGTTCAAGTTGCAAGTAGCTTTGGCGGATGCTCGATTTTTTTTTTCCAGCTTCACCAAGAGCTTGGAGAGGAACTTCAACACAAAACCTTCTAGTTTGTGGAGCCCCTCCCCCTTCTTTTCTTCTCCCGTCAGCAGATCACACAAGATTAGCAAGGAGAATGATGATTTCTCTCTTTCCTAGGTGCAATGATCATCTTCTTAAGGAATTGAGGAGTTGATTGCCAAATGGCAATGCCATTCATATTCTATCAACAGCAAGTGTGCACAGTGACACCTCCTCCCCCCTTTCTCCTTTTGCGCGCACGGCCACTTCGAATTGGCTGCTCGTTCCTAGCTAATTTTGCTTGAAATTATTTATTTTGAATCCTTATCATGTCACATACAACTTTAGTTGTATATCAACGGTGATGGATTTGATGCAGGCACACTCGTTGGACTAGGTTACATGGAAATTATTTCATCCCTCAAAGTATTGAAGCAAAGGAGATGACGAACTCCTCTGGTGGGTGTCCCTTGCGGACCCCCACGAGAATATGCTCACCATAATAGAATTTACATTTCCCAAGCTTGTGATGAGCTTAATTTGGTGAACTTGAGAAGTAATCTGCCAAGTGGCAACTCTTCTCATATCAATCACCCTTGTTGTGCATAGGACTTCATCGCCATCACTTATTCTGTTTATTATTATTATTATTATTATTTTATTATTTGCCTTTTAATTCTCCCTCATGTTTAGAGTCGTATTTCCCCAATCTGTCATCCTAGTCTTTTGTTTTTCGTTCACATGAATTGGTCACGGGTCAACGAGTTACTAATTCAATATGATGCGATCTCAATGATAAAATTCAAGTGAATAGTCCATCCTCAGGTTTGCACCGTTAGTTGCCACCTTGTATGTGCATTTTGAGATTGTGTATTGCAATCTTAGACTTAGGATAAATGAAATTCCTAGGATAGAATTCTCATTAGTTTAATCATATGGGAGAATGTGACGTCGCACAATTTTGAGGTCGACTGCACCCTATATAACTTATTGCAAATACCTTTCGCAATATATCTAAAATGACCTTCACATAGGAAGGACTTTTATTAGAAGGTTGTCCTCAATTTAGCATTCACATTAATAATAATTGAGCATCACAGTCAAAATGACTAACTTGGAGAGCTGATTTTCAGGATGCTACAAAATGAGTAGCTAAAATCTAGAAAATTGCCCAGAAGTCTTGGGCAGAAGCCATTGCTTGTGATGTATTTGTGCTAAATAGGTGTCCAATAAGGAGTATTTTTAGAAGAACTCCAGAAGAGGCTTGGAAAAACAACAAGTTAGATGTTTCATTCCTACGAATATTTGGGCGTGTGGCATATTCCATATATCGGATGAATGGAGGAGAAATGTTGGATGACAAAAGCGAAAAGTGCATATTCATTGCTTAAAGCAACACAAGTAAAGGTTATAAATTATATAACACTGTCACTGAATAGGTAATCATCAGTAGAGATATCCATTTTTTTGAAGATAAAACCTGGGAGTGGAACCAAAAGGGTGATAAAAAAAGCATCACCATCGAAGATAAACCATTAGAGAGAGAAACAAAAGAATCGCTATCATCCTCAATTGATGGTACATCTTTACCAACAACAGCTTTAGAACCAGCACTACGTTGTCCACAACAACTAAGGGTGACACCAGCAGTATTTACGGATTATGTTGTGATGAGAGACGGTGACAGTGATAGTGATGGAAGCACTGATGAAACAATAGTAAACTTTTGTTTATTTGCTGAATGTGACCTTGTAGCCTATCATAAAGTAGCTGTAGATGAAAAGTGGATCCAAGCAATGGATGAAGAAATTCAATCCATTGAAAAGAATGATACATGAGTACTAACTTCTTTACCACCTGGTAAGAAACCCTTTGGTGTCAAGTGGGTGTACAAGACGAAGTAAAAGCTCGAAGGTAAGGTGGACCGTTACAAAGCCAAAGTGGTTGTAAAGGGCTACAAGCAAAAGCTAGGTATTGTTTATTTTGAAGTATTTGCACTAGTGGCCGAATGGATGCCATTTGGATGATCGTAGCACTTGCAGCTCAAAATCGTTGGAAGATCCATCAAATGGATGTAAAGTCAGCATTCCTTAATGGATTTTTTGAAGAGGAAGTCTACGTGGAGAACCACAGGGTTATGAAAAGAAATGGCATGAAAATCAACTTTACAAGCTGAAAAAGGCATTGTATGAGCTAAAACAAGCACCTTGTGCTTGGTACACGTAGGTCAACACGTACCTGTTAGAGCATGGTTTTCAAAAGTACCCGTATGAGCATACACCATATAGCAAGTCAAACACTAACAATAACACCATAATCGTGTGCCTTGATGTTGATGACTTGATATTTACAGGAAGCTGTGAAAAAATATTTGTTGAATTCAAGGGGGCTATGACTAGCTAGTTCGAGGTGACGGATTTGGGATTGATGTCTTATTTTATTGGCCTTGAAGTGAAGTAGGCACATGATGGTATACTTATTTCATAGCAGAAATATGCAAATGATATTTTGAAGCGATTGAAAATGGAATTGTCCAAACGAATTTGGACTCCTGTGGTAGAATTGTTGGAGTTGAAGAAAGAATGAATCAGTGAATTGGTAAATCCCATTTATTTCAAAAGCATTATTGGTAGATTGAAATATTTGGCTTTACTAGACCAGATATTACCTACGGAGTGGGAATTATTAGCAAGTTCATGAAAAAACCATACCAATCACATTTTCATGCAGCAAATTTTTTTTTACGGTATGTTATTAGACCTCGTGACTATGGAATTCTATATTCTTGTACTAACAATTTTAGTCTAGTGGAGTACATAGATAGTGATTGGGGAAGTGATACCGAAACCCGAAAGAGTACTTTTGGATATGCTTTTTTCTTTCTCGGATTAGGATTGATTTTTTGGTCCTAAAAAAAGGCAAGTTGTTGCACTCTTGACAGCTGAAGCAAAATACATAGCATTAGCTTCAGCGCCTTGTCAAGTGATATTGCTTCGTAGGATGCTGAATGAATTAATGCATGAACAAACAAGCCCTACTAAAATGACGTGTGAAAGTAAGTCAGCTATTGCATTAGCCAAGAATCCCACTTTTCATGGTAGGAGCAAACACATTGACATCAATAATCGCTACATTCATGAACAAGTCAAAGATGGTGAAATTGAGCTTAATTCTACACATCAGAAGATCAAAAATTGACTGGATGAACTGAATTGATACCAATGCAAAATGCTTATGATGAAATTGGTTCAAATGAAAAATTTAGGACCGAATTGGTATCAATGCAATTGGGACTTTTTAAAAAAAAAAAAAATACTTTTCCTGCTTTTGTCTCGATGCTGTGAAAATCCAACCATAGTATGGGTGACTGCCGAATCGGCTCGAATTGTCCAATGGCGGTTGTCCTTAGCACCCAAAGCTATACCTTAAGGATTTTACATCCACGAGTAGTGCTTCTGCCTTGTTTCGACCTGCGCAAATGGGATCGACTAACAGATTTTATTTGGCTTCAGCCTGTCTAATACATAAAGGAAATTCATGAGCATCTGTTACATATGAAGGTGCAACTTCTCTAGTCTAGTTACAAAAAAATCTTAACGAATAAGTACTCCTAGAACCATAGCAATCCAAATTAATAGGTACATGCGCCTCACGTATTATACATCCATGATTAAATGTACTGCAAATGGGCCTAACTACTACACCATAACTATAAGGAGACAGTGAGAAGTTATCAAAAGATAACCATTCTCACCTCTCAAACGGTGCCTCTCAAACACACCCCCTCATGGGCAGATTGCCGAAATATAACAAATAAAATGCACATTGTAATGATAAGTTGTCGCAATATATTAATACATTAAATGTCTATTATTTTCTCCTTTCCAATTATTATGCAAGACCGAGAAATATTTTGGCAGGGAACCAAACCGCAACTTTTGAAAATGTGTTAAAAAGACTTTTAAGTGAAAATTTAGTGTCAACAAATTGAATTTCCAAAGGACCCGAATCTTCTTTTTCTGAAAATAAGGTGAGTACGTCCGTGTTAGGTGCTAAGTTAAGTGAAGATCCATGATATACGAATTCAAACTAAATATTTTGCAATTCACGTCTCCATATATAAAGAGGTTAAAATCATATGTAAAGTCTAAGGTGTAGCTGCTCTCATGTGAAATTTGCTAATTTCATTCAATCTCTTTTAGAAAAAATTTGACGATATTGTTAGAAGA
The DNA here is from genome assembly GCA_019149425.1 of Psidium friedrichsthalianum. Taxonomy (NCBI): domain Eukaryota; kingdom Viridiplantae; phylum Streptophyta; class Magnoliopsida; order Myrtales; family Myrtaceae; genus Psidium; species Psidium friedrichsthalianum. The sequence continues at coordinate 10,660 of JAGVVM010002315.1, forward strand.
CAGGAAGGAAGGGACTCCGTCGAAATATGAGCATCCCTTCCTATTACTATATAATATGGGCTACAATCTAACTGGTAAAAGACACATCAACCCAAACTAGCTAGCGGCATTGAAGCTATAGCAAATTATTAATATCATCACACTTAATGACACGTATATATGCATTCATTTATGTATAATCAAGTCTCAAATGCCCAAATATCACGTAATAGCCCACTAAGTATGCACCAATAGGGATTCATCTTGTTTGTCCTTAGTTGATCAATCACTCTCCCCATAAGATGGGATCACATAATAGCCCTCTAAGATTACTAATATTCAAGGTTACTTCTCCTAATTGGCACACTGCCATGTTAACGACTTTCGGCAAAAATTGGTCAAAATGACTTTATTGAAATTTCATGCAAAATTTTAGGATTCAATGGCAGAATTGCAAAATTTAAGACTAAGTTGGCATATGTATTATAGGTTGATGACTAATTGAACAATTTTCACTCTTCTTCTATCCATTAGATGTAAGCGTCATCTTTCACATGAAAGGAAGAGATTCACCCTTTGATCTTAAGGAAGAGATTCACCCTTTGATCTTCCCTCTCTTTTTTAAAGGATATCAACAACTACTTGTCTTTGTTTGCAAATATCAACAACTATTTGCTGAAAAAAATTGACACAAAAATAAATACATAGTCTAATAAATTAAAAATCTAAAGAATCATATGCTATGTTTCGCACCTGTATTCAATTTATTCAATTCCATAACTCCCATTGATCTTGGTATCTTTTTTCGCTTTAATATTTTAACTTGTGATGAATATGCAATAATCCCATCTTCGTAAAATAAAATTTGATATTGCTAAATTATGGGTGGAAAAGAATAAAGCCCTCTTAATAATCACAACAGCTATTAACATATCCCCATATCTGACTTCAATTTTGAATTAAAGTCGCCCTCATAAGAGAATTGTTTAAGCTCAATTTTTTTTTAAAACCAAATATGCCATTTTTTCACAAGCATCTCTTTGCATAAGCTAAGCTGAGGAAAAATAGTGGTTGGCTTCCTCTAACTACAATAACTTAGATTGGGACTTACAGGTTACAAAGCCCAATGGCTGGCCCAAGGTGAAATATCATATGGGCGTAGTGATTGGTGGATGCCCTTCCCTCGGAATTCAAATCGGACAAGCATCAAGAAATTTCTTGTTCGATCAGGAAAAAAAAAATTCAAAGAAAAAAGAATTTATCATTTGGAAAAATTCTCGAATATTTCTGAGTGTCGAAACCAATCAACCAATTACGGATACTCACTTGAGTATATTAGTCTGTACCTTTCTTAACCAACGTCAATAGTTTTCGACTCTAGCCCTGACAATAGATATGACCATATTAACAATCGTGTCGCAAATCGCCAGAATCGAATCGAGACCTTTTCCATGTGCAATATCATGTTAAGAGAAACAAGTCCGAAGCCCCAAAATTTATGCAGACAAAGCCCTATATCGATGTTGATTTTCAGGCGAAATAATAACCACCGAGGTGGTTGGCCCGCTAGTATTAGTTCACCTGTCTTTCATTCCGTCACGAGCTCGATTCACATAGTGAGCGAATTTGTAATGGAGTTGTGAGCAAGCATATCTTGCGTGGAGAGACTTTCCGGCTGCTAGTATTTCCACCGGTACTGGCGAAACTAGAAAGGCCGGTGATAGCTCTCACTCCCTAGATCCTTAAAATATCCCCTAAAAACAAGAGAAAAAAAATTGTAAAAATACATTCTAGTTTTATGTAAATTAAATTTTATTGTCCAGCACCCTCAATATGAAAATTCTTGGTTCGCTATAATTGATAGGAACGTGGTGAGGAGCTCGCCAACCTCGTTATTTTGTAAGGAGTAGCTATTGTTTAATTCATAGAGTCCATAACTGGTGGGGGAACATCCAAGGGGGGACGTCGGCATTGGTCGACTCTCTCCCCCAAGCACAGAAAGAGAGAGAGAGAGAGAGGTGCTAAATTTTTATATGAAAAGCTGAAAGGTACTCCAAACACTTGAAAAAGCGGTGGCCATCACCCCACGTTTGCTAATTTAGCTGCCATAATGTTAATTTATGAATTCTCTAAATTTTTTTTTATGACTTTCTCCAACTCCCTTGTTGAAGATAATATCCGTGGCGCGTTCATGATGTCGAAATCTAAAGATCATGTCATTAACAATAGATTTTATTTTTTATGATTTCGACGTACCATTTCACCACCGTAAGTGGATAAAGTAATCGGGTACCTTTTATTTTATTAAATGAATAATAATAATTTCTCGAAATAAGTACACAAACAAAAACATGATAACATCAACGTCACCCTCGAAAACAATTCAAATCGACGCCAGTTTCAGACGTTGCGAATTCCCTCTCTCTCTCTCTCTGCCTCTCTCATTTTCAATTTGACTGGAAAAGAATCAGATCAGGAAGTAGGGGCGGACGCAGCATGAGGTGGCAAAGAGAGTTAGGGTGGGGCTTCATGATTGGGATGCGCACGTGGGTGTGGTTAAAGCTGTCTTTGACCAATCAAACCCTTGTCGGATCTGCCACCCCCGCCCGAATCTAGTTGGCAATTTCTCCTCACCGGCCCCCACCTCCCCCGATTTCACACTGCAATTTTAGTTTTTCTCCCAAAAAAAATGTTTGGGAAACCCTAAAAGTCACGAAAAAAACGAAATTGCTGTTGACATTATATCACCCATTAATTTTGAAGGATTGACACTGAGCAAAGTAAATATTTAATTACTAAATCACACTTTTATTTACCAGACATGAAATAAAAATAAAAGTACCGAATTCAAATCTTTCAGACTCCTATTTATCTTCTTAATTACATATTTTTTACGCTTTTTTGCTGGCCGTTGAGCGAGGGCTACAAAGCCCTTGTTGGCTAGCTGAGTGTTATGGCATTAATATTTCAAATCACATCTTTATTCATCGGCTTGAACTGTTTACACTGTTGTTAGCAATTGATCTCACATTATGCATCTTATATCCATCATTATCAATAGATTAATATAGAGTGATTATTGCGATACTTGGTTCTACTACTTCACCTCACCTAATATCTATCTACAGTATGATATAATACAGAACATTATATTATACTGATTTTGTTTTCCCTTTTTATTTGTTTTTGGGTGGCTCGACAATGGGTTGCAATCTTGGACCCCACGAAGGAAGAAAGCAAGCCCACTTTTCCCCCTCCTTTTAACTCAATTCCGGGGACCAAAAGCAAAACAGTAGGAACACCGATTACAGTGTTGGATTCTGACCAATCGCTGAGCATCGCACACGCGTTGCACGTGCGAACGAATTTAGATTCCAACGCATTTATGACATCTTTCGTTTGACACGAAAGGACCCTCCTGCTTATGCCAAAAGTTAGATCCCTTCCCCTCCCAAAAAAATAAAAAAGATAAATTCACAGATAATCCCATACTAATAGGGAAGATATTATCTTGTTCAGCAAATACAGATTACATTCTTTATAGAAAGACATCAAAGGTCTTAAAATGTACTTAATAATTGCATTGCAGTAAATATTTAATCTTGAAAAATTTGACGTTTAATAACGCACGTACTAGGAAAGAACAGAACTTCACACCCTTCATTAGCCTTAGAATGAACTCTACATTTCTCTAAAGATTTTAGCGAAAGTTCTCCATTCCTTCTATTGGAGGATCCTGAATGCATCACCATGAGGAAAACCCTAGTTTCGTTTCATGAAGAGTTACGTAATTGCAAGTACAACTGCGAGTGCTAATGGTCATCGCTAGGATTAAATTTGCTTTGTTCATGAAGAAATTTCGCATCTTCCCTTTCAATGGAATTTAGCCGCACTAATCGAAACAAACTAGCTAATACGCAACGTATAGGTCTTTTGGGTATAAGCAATCTTGTGATGAGAATCATGACTAGCTCGAGCTAATCGATATAGCTCCGCTCATTTCGAAGCATCAGTTACACTTTTAAATCCATCTTTTGAGATATAATACGATAGCAGAGGAATGTCTTGAGAGTTTGCATAAGTTCTTGGGGAAAAGGGTCTAAAATCTGAAAGCAAGCAGGAGGCATTTGAAAAGAAAGAATCAAAGTTACAAAAAAAGAAAAAAAATGGTGCATTTCCCTTCTCAATTTTTTAAGAGCTTTTTGGGATCGTCATGACCCCTCGTGTTCATTCATTTCATGAGGCCATAAAGGTGTCATACTCTAGTACAGCCCTCATGTGATCACCATATATTGCTTTCAGCTTCAAAGATCTGATATATCATAGCTTGATTTGACAATACAAAATAAAAGGCAAAACCAAAGAGCCTACCAAAAACAAGAAAATGACACTGAGCTATTAAAAGAAGGGTCACTTGCTCCTTGGTATGAATCATCATGATTTCGGATTAGGTAACATTGTTCTTGCCAAATAAAATAAAATTTAATGAAATGAGATCGCCTACCAGATTGAGTTACGAGCCAAGCAGCAGTGGCAAAGTGTAATAGGGGAAGAACACGAAAGAACTGAGACACAAGTCGTATGATTAAAGGGCTGTTGCAATCTCTACTCGCTTCTGAGTTACTGTGAAAACCTACATATGTTATGCTCTTCGTACAAAGAATTCCCATCAGGATAATAAAAACCGTAATAAAAAGAAGCAGTCTAACATTCTCGTCTCGCTATTTACAATTGCAAGAAGAACCAGATCGAACCAGAAAGAAGCTCAGCTAAGACGGGCTATTTTGGCTTCGACAGAGAGATGAAGAGAGACCCAGAGAGAGGGTTTGAGTTTAGTCGTGCCAGCAGAGGAGCATGACGACGCATCGGCGTATGATGTAGAGCCTGCTCTTTTGTTCTTTCAAGTACCCTCCGAGTCTCTCGCAAGATGCTTTCGATCTCTTGGAGTCTCCCACTGTTGCAGATGAAGCACAACTGCTCATCATCTTCTTCATGTTTTGTTCGGTGCGGGCGGGTAGAGACCCACTTCTGAACTTTGCTGGTATTGCCCAGAGAGATAGAGAGAGATTTTGATCAGAAGCACAAGCACAAACACAGCACTTGAAGTAGTTGCTGCTGCAAATTATTTTCCTTTTTGCTTGGACTGCGAAGGTGGTAGTGAGGGGGGGACGGGCTTCTTATAATGGAAGCTTGTGTAGTACTCGTGGTCCCTTGATTCTTAAAGCAAAAAGAAAGGAATAGGATATTGCAGAGAGATGATTTTTTTTTAAAAAAATTTTGGAAAATGTGTTTGTTTTCCATTAAAGATAAAACGAGATTCTTAATTTAGGCAGTCCAATTTGTAACGCTAAGCAAAGCCTTGGCCAACATTTATGTGGACTTGGGGATCAGACTTTCTAATGAAGTATAGTGAAATGACAACACACCTTATGAAATGAATGATATGAAAAATAAATTTATAAATTTATTTGATAGATTGATTGTGGTAATTTAGGTGGACAATGATTATTACAATCTATCATTTTTTTAGGATTTTTTTTCTGTAAAATAAAATAGCTCTATAGAGGTGCTTGCTCATGTGACATGTATGTCTTTTAGCTAACGAATTTTATATGCATTTGGAATGTTAATGCATGCATACGATTCTTTTCTTATCACTATCTAGTGAAACGAAGATCACTGGCATGTGAAGTGGGCCTCATATATGGAAATTCACTTTGGAAAAAGGGGGAAAAAAGGGTGCTGTGCTATGATAGGTAACAAAACCATCTACCTCCTTTACTGCCTCTTCCTCTTCTTCTTATTGCTATTTATTTTTCTAGTTGCCTATTGACCAAGTGATGAAGACATTCTCATGCTTTTGGCTAGGAAGCGATGGTCGTGGAGTTCGATTCTTGCTCTGAAAAACTTGAATTTAAGCGGGCAGCTATAGTGGTGAGTCGTGGTCTTAGTTTCTCTCTAGATAGCCGGCCGATTACAGCTGTATCTCTAAGTTATAAAAAAGAACAATCTCCCGAAAAATAAATTACGTACATGTATATGAGATTTGCATGCATTAGGCATGTGACTCGTGACCCGATGGTCTAATGATTTCCGATCATTCGGTACATCTACTTAAATGAGTCAAAATGCTTGCTGATGAACCTAGTCAATGGATAACGGTATCTGGGTCTCTCCTATTTTGGTCTTATAGGTCACCGAACATTGCAGAAGAAAAGAAAAGCTGGGAAATTATGGAATTCAACCTGTGGACCACACACCGTACAAAAACCCAAGCCTACAGGCAAAGATCAAATTTCATCCACGATTTCACAGGTGTCTCTACATCGACCACAAACAAAAAACATGGGGTGCATTGGTTAGAAAGACTGGTCAAAGTTGTGTCATGTGATTCCCACGTACGTACGTACGTACGTACGAGAGTAGAAATCCCACCTCGAATTCTTTGTCAGACCAATCGAAAATATACATTTCCCAGCCGTTTCTGGGCGTACGTAGGCTCTAAACGAGATTAGTTTTAATTATATAGCTCGAAGCTTGGAGGACTGATTAAATTACTTTGGTTCGCTTTGCATGGCAACTTGGGACCCAAACAAACTGAATTATTATTTAATCAAGAGGTGTTTAGGATCGAGAAGTCATAATCCCACACGTCTGATCTCGTGTTCCACAGCACTTAAAATATTTTCAACTACTACTTTCTGTCGTATCATGCCGTACAAAGAGAGTATCTTCCTTTTGTGGATTTGTGTGTTTCTGTTTTTCTTTTTATTAATCAAGAGGTGTTTACGATGCGACAGTAATCTCGGGTTTTCCAAAGGATCCTTTGTTAATGAAGCTACCCTAATTACTTGCCCCCAGCTGGTTGGAAATGCATATAGAATTTCTTTATCATGCGTTTTATTTTCATAAGATATACGAATGTCACTTCGAAAAAGTAATAGGTGCCGAGAGAAATATAATTTCGACTTGATTTTGCATGGTGTATGCAAATTGAAAGATGGTATATCTTGTACATTAAGTAAAGAAATTCAGGATACGAAAAGATTAAAGTTATGATAACCCCGTTATAAACATGAGTACTGACACACTCCTTTTATAATCGTAGGCACGAAAGAATTCCACTTTCTTTCTTCTTCTTCCTTTTATATTCTTGTTGTACGACAGAAAGAGATAGGAAGTTTCCGGGATGTCTACTGTAGAGAAGTGTGCATTAAGTCTCCTTTCTCCCAACACTCCAATCAGATAATTCACTGAAACTACATTTCAGATTCGACATTATTCACCTTGACTGAGATTTCATAAATAATTGAGGCCCTCCCACTGATCTACAAGTCAAGTTTTTGGTTACCATCATTACTGCCTCCTCAAGCTCTAGGACTGAACGATAAGGGGGCCTAGAGGAGATTAGAGCCCTCCTAGTCCGCCTTCAATTTCTTCTTCTTCTTTTCTCTTCTCAGCATGTAATGCTAACCTATAATTTATCTTTTTGAAGGTCCAATAATCTGGCTCTGGGTGCTCTACTGGCCTTATTATTTACGTGCGTTTATTTTATGAAAAAAATCAAAATTTAAAAAATATTTTTCGAGAAATGATTGGAAATAACTAGAAAAAAAATTAGTCAACGGAAATGTTTTCATTATAGATAGCAATTTATGCATGATTATTTTCATGGGTGATGAAAATATTTTACATTTATTCTTTTTTTGCATGCGATACAAGCGATTATTTTTTAAAAAATGTTTTCAAAATCTTGAGGGATGAGCATCGGGACCTTGTAACTTTAGGAACACCACCCAACACTGAACGTAGGTAGGATTTCATGTAGAGTCAACACAAAGAATAAAACGAACACCCGCGGGGGTTCTTTCAATTCATACATAGGTGATTCGGCACGCCTAGAAAATTGAAAATACTTTTGTTGGTTGGAATACTATTGTATCTTTTCGCCCTAAATCAGTGACCACGACAACGCAAGAGCCAACTAACAGCAGGCCCTATCTCTCAGTTGTTCACAATCATCTGATGGTGCTCAATGTGGATCCCCTAAAAATCTCACATGGAGAGACAATGACAAATTCTTATTACCTGGAATGCAAATTCAACGGGTCCCATTTGGTGCATGGGCTTGACTCACAATCAAAGTGACATGATTTCTTTTTTTTTTTTCTTGTTCTTTTATAATCAAAGTGGCATTATTTTTAGGTTATTAAAGGGGAAATTTTCAAAACAACAGAAAATAATCAAATTGGGCGGAACATCAGATGGAGATAGCAAAAGTTGGAGATGGGCCTAACTTGTCTAAGATTGCTTCGAATTCCATGCAAAGAAATAACTCAGATCAATCATGTTAGGTAGGGTCCACCCAACCAGAAAATTTAAAAATAAAACCCATTTAAAAATTGGCAAAAAAAGGCACCCGATGAGAGAGAGTGAGAGAGAGAGAGAGAGCTTCTGCTAAAGCAGACAAAGCCCATCAATCTTAGTATAAAAAAATGTTGACTTTTATGACAGAAGAGGGAACACTGTTGTTGCTTTGTCTCCGAGTGTTATGTTCGTCATCTTGGACATGGGAAAATGAATTTTCGGATTGGAGAGAGGGCACCGTTGTACCGTACAAGGAAGGCATGTCACCACGTGAAGAGCTCGTGAGGGGACATGGACGCTGCCCAAACTGCGGTGAGCATCCCAGATTTTTTGTTCTGGTGCTCTTATCAGCGACTGGTTCTCGACACGATGCCTCAGCAAACACCTTTGCCCACCAACAGAGCATGGTATAGAAAAATCTGGTCACCGTGGAGGTGGAAATCAAGATATTTTTGCTTAGTCTTTGATTGGTGATTCTTAGAAAGATTTTTGTGGGCACCTCGATGAGTTTGATGATGAGTTCAGTGAATGGGGAGTGCTTTGGGTTCAGTGCAGTGTGCACTTGGTTCCATCTGGTTTTTGGAAAGTGGCCAGAAACTTCTTGCGCAACAGTGGCTATTGGGGTTCCAAATCATGAAAGCAGGTTAATATCCATAGAAATCAGCTTCTGTTTTGTCGTGAGAATAATTATATGGGGAAATTGAGTTTTAATTTTTTTTAAATGCAATTAAGTCCTAAAAATTATCACAAAGTGCAATCGAGTCTTAAAACTTTCAAATGCAATCAAATTATCCTACTTGCCACGGAGGTGCAATTGGTCCTAAGAATTCAAAAAGCGCAATCAACAAAAGGACTTGATTTTACTAATTTGATAAGTTTTAAAACTCGATTGCCCTTTTTGAAAGTGCTATGACTTGTTGCACTTTCTGCTAAATTTTAGGAACCAATCACACTTTTTGAAAGTTTTAGTACTCATTCATACTTTCGTGATAAGTTTTAGAATTTATCTGTATTATATACGAGAGAAATTCAGAAAGAAAGTTGATAATGCCTCTCCAATCAAAATGATCTTGAAAATTGTGGTGATGTCCTATTTAAAAAAATTAAAGTTGTAGGTTGGATATTCTAATGTGTTATTAGAGCATATAAAAATTGCAAACAAACAATATGAAATATTTAACACTGCCCCTCATGCAAGTCGAATTAGGAATTGACACAAGAAATTGGACGTGCGGGACCTACACGAGTGAAATAAATCGGAATAGAACCCGACTCTGATACTATGATAAAAAGGCCCACTCAAAGTTCACAGGTGAAGGAGAGATCACGCGTACAACGAGTATAAAAACCTCGTGCACAATCAAGTTATGGTATTTAACACATCCTCTTATGTGCAAATCAGAATAGAAGTAAATTATAGAATTTGATGAAAATAGAGTCGCACACATGAAATAAACTGAGTCATCTTTGGCCCTAATACCATGATAGAATATCTAGACCCAAACAATGGTTCCGACCGAATTTTTTTTTTCGAACCAGCAGAATTTGTCGAATAGTGTAATTGATTCATTCCACTTCAAAATATCTTCACATGTGTAGCTATAGATATTTTGAGTATGTTTAATTTGAGTCATACTTTCTTGAGTTCCAGCACCACTATGTTTTCTAAAAAATAATAATAATAAGTAATTACAAGAAAACATGTGCAAATAAGCCCCTCTACTATCTAAAAGCTTAAAACAAATAGATTAACTGAAAATTGAGACTTTTATTCCTTTAGCTCATTTTTTGTAATTAGTCTTTAAGGGCACAATGATAACCATTATGTTCCTAGGAACAATTGCTCGTGAGAAACATGTTTTTCTATTTCTATTTTTGGACGAGTTTCTAAGCAAAGTGACGTGTTTGATAATGAAGCAAAATTTTTTTCCCCAAATAGAAAATCGTTTGATAACAGCATAAAATTTCTTTGGTGATTTGGCGATTGGCGGCCTAGGATCGACGGATAGCTACCAGCGAACGGCGATTGGGGACTGACGATGAGAATAGGTTTTATTTATGTTTTTGTTTCAGAAACAGAAAAGTAGAAAATTTTTACTTCTTATTTTTGTTCCAAACCTATTTTCTAGGCTAAAAGTTTGTCCAAAAAAAAATGAAATTGCATTATCAAATGAATTTTTGTACCAAATTTGTTTCCCGGAACAGAAAAATAGAAAAACAAAGAAGCAAAATTATTATCATTCGTACCTTAAGTCTGACTTTTACATGGATATTTTTGCATGTGACTCTAATTTCTAAGATGCTTTGCGTAGCTTAGACATTGTTTATGTCAGCTTTGCAGGTTACATTTCGATATAGTTCAATTACGTGCAAGAATCATGACCTAAATTTACATGCAAATCTAGTTTTTTGAAAACTTACTTGTGTGTCGTTTAAGCTTAAAACCCCGCAAATGCACTTTGTGAAATAACTTGTTGATATAAAATGAGATGATATTTCGGATTAATAATAGTGGACATTTACTTCGATGTGGGATCAGAATGCACGTTTTTCTTTTCTCTTCTTTATAGAAGGGCATCATTTCATTTAAATGGAGTTTGTCTAAAAACATAAAGGGTAAATTGACATCTTTAATTGATGCATCTACATGGTTAGCCCGCCTATATCGATATTTTGATGCCCTATATCGAGATTTTCATTTTTGAGTTTTATTTTTCTTTCACTATCCACGCTAACCATCCGCTAACATCACCACTGTCCTCAGCCTCTGGTGCGAGAGTTGCCGGGGGATTGTGGTGGTGACAAAAGTTCACCGGTTGTGGGGTGGTGGAGCCGCCTCACAGTAGCGATTGTCGGCGTCGGCAGTTGGTATTGGCATTGCCACAATTTTTATGGCAAGTAATCACGATTAAAAATTCAAGCAAGTGGATAATATTGCGATGGATAATATAAGCAAACGAAATAAGTTAATACAACAGAAAGGGTAGTGGGGATAGAAAAGCTTGCTCAAGTGATTAACAGTGGTTCGGCGACCGCCTGCTCTGCTCTCCGAATTCACTCGGGAGTTTCTCCACATCCACAAATCCAATCCATGTATTGCGAAAGGTTGATTGATCACGGAGCCCCATTCTCGATGTTATAGGTCAAAATATGAGTCTGGATGTTCGAATACGAATTTTTTGATGTGGCGTCACATGTCTCCAAATTATTTTTAAAAAAATGTATTGTCAGTATTTTCCATCACTCAAATTGGGTGGAGCTAATAGAAGTACTCAATTGACTAATCTGATAAGTTTTAGAACTTAATTGCATGTTTGGAAGTTTTATGATCCGATTGCACTTTTTGGACAAGTTTTAAGACATTCGAATTTGTGGTTACCTATATATTTTAGGGAAATGTTTCTTTGAAAGTGCTGTTAGGAATGGTAAAATTTCAACCGTAGATCCACACACCATCATTCCGTGTTTTGTATAAATCACTAATTAATCAAGAGGTCGTATGATTAGAAATTACTGACAATATTATTAGGTTAGCAGCTTCCTGCATTTTAAGGCCTCCTAGGCAGCCCAATATCGAGAGCCAAGCCCCGTCTTTCCTTTTTTTGGTAAAAATTTGGGGGCAGCCGGAGGACCCTCTTCTTCAGCATAGCTCTATCTTCTCCTCCTCCTCCAATCTGTTCTCAGTATCATGACGCGAGTTTTCAGCAAAATCCAAGAGCTGTCGAACGAAGTTCTTTTCAAGATGCCGGACAGAGCTGCTGCGAGACCAAAGCTAAGTTGATGCCAAAAGGTTTGAAGAAAAATGGAGAGGAACAGCAACAATGACACCAGGAGGGGGAACAGCACCAGCAGAAGCAAAGAACTTCACCATAAATAAGAAGTTCAAGAGGTCACGAGTCATCTTTGTCTATGGACGAGAGGAGATTGCGCTCATGCCTAGCCATAACGAGAGGTTTAAGTCGAGTCGGGGAGGGGAGGACGTTTCAGAAGATTCGAACGGACGACCCCGGCAGGCAGCTTTAACAAAGATACTAGGGAGGTCCATAAAGGTTCGGAAGTCAACTTTCGACGTCTCTCCTCGAAGGGATTAGCCCAACAATGCCGCCACTCGATAGAACGGCCGACTCACGGACCCTTTTGGATCAGTAAGAGTGGAATAGAGAAGGGAAGATTGTACAGAATTAATACCTCGATAACGAGCTCACATGGAGGAAGTCTTTGACTTCCTCCAAAAGCCTTAGAATAAAAGCAACACTTTGTAGTCGAGCCTAGGCGTGTTCGCATAAATCAAATGAAGGAATTAGACAAACCTGAATCAAGTGCAGATGAATAAGTGACTAGATGATTGATCCGAGCCTGACAAATTCACGTCGTGTTCTTAAAATGAATTTGTCCCCTCCACCGGTACCCAAGATTGTGTGGACAATCGCCTTCCAGGATAGAACGGATCACTATTTCGTTGAAGCGGTACTTCTTCAACAAAAAATCCTTCGAACGCAACTTCGGGAATTATTGCACAGAGAGAGTGAATGAAATGAATAGAGGTATTTCGGAAAACAAAAGGAATGCTCGTATATACTTTGAAAAAATCCGAATGTGTTATATAAAAGGTCCAATCGAAGAGTTACGAATTCATGGTTGTTTGGAGTTCGGTTATTGCCGAATCAACACCTTCGTTTGCCCAAAAGACGAATTTGTCTCCCTCACCGGTACCCAAGGTTGTGTGGACAATTGCCTTCCAGGATAGAACGGATCACTATTTCGTTGAAGCGGTACTTCTTCAACAAAAAATCCTTTGAACACAACTTTGGGAATTATTGCACAGATGAGAGTGGATGAAATGAATAGAGGTATTTCGGAAAACAGAAGGAATGCTTGTATATACTTTGAAAAAATCCGAATGTGTTATATAAAAGGTCCAATCGAAGAGTTACGAATTCACGGTTGTTTGGAGTTCAGTTATTGCCGAATCAACACCTTCGTTCGGCCGAACCGATAGCTTGAAGAGAGATTCTGAATAGACATCATCCGAAAAGAATAATGAAATAAAAAAAATCCGAACGAATATGTTTATTCGGGAAAATTAAAATCGATGGGTTTAACCCGGACCCGGCTTGATCTGAGCCAGATGGACGGCGGCGGCGTGCGTGCGTGCGTGTGGACCGGTCTAACTTTGTGTAAGACCTCTATCCTTCACAAAAGTGGGCTGCCCCTTGGGGCCCAAACTCATTTGAGAGGTTCAACTATTTAAACCCAATTTCCTTCTCTCTTCTATCCCATGTGAGACTCCCTCAACCACACTCTCATTTATATTCTAAGGGAATTTTGGAACACCAAAATTCCAACACACTTCCCTTCACCGACAAAGGAATCGCAAGCGCGATTTCCTGGAGAAAGGTAGTCTGAAAAGAAACTCAGCAGGGATCCTCCTCTATACATTCCTTGAAGAAATGTGCGTAAAATTTCAGAAGCGGAGAACTTAAGAGCTCGAGCCATCCTTTAGAACTTCCAAGGAAGAACCTAAAAACTTGAGAGAACCAAAAGGACTCCGAGGGGAAGAACGAATGGATTAAGCGGAAAACACGACCTTAGGAAGCAGTCTGAACGTTAAGCGTATCGAAATCTCAAATGCAACTATGATACGTATTCATTAGGAGAATTTTTGAAAATTCCTAAATTCATTGTAATTATGCCAATTCATTTTTAAATATTTTTTTCTACAATTTAGTTCTAAACCTTTTGGGTTTGTACCAATTCAATCCATTCGGCTAGAAATCGCTGACATGGGATGACTGATGTCTAGATCACCGATTTTCCATCAAAATTAGCTGGATGGATTAAATCGGCAAAAAAAAAAGTTTAGGATTTAATTGACCTAGTTACAATAAATTTGACTTTTTTAGTAAACTTCTCCATATTCTTCAAATAGGATCCCGACAGTTCAACCTCAAGAATAGTGAGGCATATGATACGGGCCTAGTCCGGAACCACGTGATGGTACATCCAACACAACACGCAATATTGTTTATGAACTTTTGGTTTGTTTAACGTGATCTTCGAATTTTTAAATTGAATCCTTACTGATTTTCAGATTATCCAAAGGATTGTCCTTGTTATTCTCTCTCGTGCGAAGTTGAATTAGCTCGTACCAGGCCACTCACCTACTTTTACGAGATCCTGTGCACCTTTCGTGAGTAGTGTGAAAGTTTCTTTGGGAGCAATTTCTGAACTCTGTGATATCTTTGTCTATCTAGATTGACTTCTACTTTTTCATTTTTTTTAATCTACAAGTTTACAATTCATGCAGTTTAATGCACAACACGCACACGTGAAATCTCATATAATAATTTCATAAATTTTGCATTTAGGCGAGAATGCCAAAAAGTTCTTTTTATATGGTTAATGCAAATAAACAGGCCCTAAAGCTAAGAAGTCTAAAATATCCTTAATTAAAAGTCAATTAGCATACTACAATGTTATACTCTTTTACTTTTGCATCCATCAGTTCTTAAACTAGTATTTGAGAAATTTTGCGCCACCTCCCGTTTTAGAGTAAACTCGGGATCAAGTTTGTTACCTGACGTTGTTGCTTGAAAAAACTCACTTAGTATTTCGAGTAACGTATTATTCCTTATACTCTTCTTCCCGCTCTTCTATTCTAAATCAATTGTCGGAAACTAGGGTGCCACGTCCCATTTCAGAGTAATCTTAAGGCTGGCGCTGAGTATCCAGTGATGGTCTTAACCGTCATACATAAGAATGAAACAGTTTGCATGCACATTAATAAGTGAAATCACAATTTCATAGAGTCCATAGGCTAAATTGAACATGTATCGAAAGTTTAGGGGTCGCTTTGAATAAATTAAAAGTTTATGGACGATATTACACATTATGCTAGAGTTCAAGAACTACATTGAATAAATTTAATGTTCATGGACTACATTGTATATTGGATCAAAGCTCATGGATTATTTGTGTCATTATTCCTTGTAAATAGTGTTTCATTCATTCTCGTCAGGTAAGTCAAAATTATCAATAAAGAACCAAAACTCGGTCGGTTTCTCTCCAACAATCATAGTTTGACTTGATTGCAAGGGCCAAAACTCGGTTGAAGGGTCCCTAGAAACAACACTCTTGGGTAGGGGTGTAAAAACTTAACCAAAATCGAATTGAACCGAAATTTGGGAATTTCCAATTTGGTTCAGTTTCAACTTGGATAATAGCAAAAACCTTTTTTTTTAGTTCAATTTTATATGAATTTGGCTTAGTTAACTAAATCAAACAAAATCTTAGAAATAAAACCTTAAGGCTGCGTTTGGTCGTACGGATAAAACTCAAGATAAGATATCTTGTGTTTGGTAGTTGTCTAGGATAGGATAAAGAAGGATATATGTGGATATAAGGGGCATAAAATAACCCTAGGGAAGAGATGGGATAGAGTCATATAAGATTTCTTTTATCCATCCCTCAAGCAAGCCCCTCTCCGCCATGCCCCATCTGCCTCTTCACCATGCCTAGCCGCCTCTTCGGTAGCAAGTGGCCTCTCTGATTGCGGTGGGCTACCTCTCTAGTGGCAGCAGGCAGTTTCTTTGACAAGTATTCTAAGCCATAGACAAAGGCGTTGATCAATGGTAAATGTTTATAGCAGAACAATTTCCTTAGGATTTTGAGTACAAAGTGGTTGAGCAGTAACTTTCCTTAGATCAGATAAAGAAAGTGGATGAATCAATTTCGCCAAGGATGACCGACCTCATATACTCGGTCTAGAAGGAGAAGAAGCAATTTCGAGAAAGCTAATGATCCGGAGAAACCCTCCTCTCCAAAGGGTTGCACATTTCCAAATATTTGACCCGAATAAAACTGCTCAAAGCTATGAATGCTTCTGTGCGCAGAGACTCGACGATGGGGAGATTATCGCCGCTTGAGTTAACCATTGCCTTTAAGCATTTGTAACCAAAAATGCTTATAGAGCCATTCCGAAATACCGCATGTTAAATTTTTGCCTCGAGTTTGAAATTTACGGAGATAGAAAATCTTGAAACATGTAAGATTTGACCTAGTTGGCTTCGTGGACTCCTCTGCTGCAGTAAGGGGACTTCTTCTGGCCGAATAAGAAGAAAGAAAGTGCTCCCATATAATATATATTTATATATTGGATTGTGGGGTCTATTAAGTAAAAGAAGACAAAAGTGAAGGGTGGCTTTTCTCTCTTCTTGAAAACGTACAGGGAAGATAACCTCTAAAGATCACAAAAATATTTGGTGGGCCCGGTCAAAGTTAATTTTGTTTGATTTCTTGAAAAGGGCACACATAAAGGCATTGGTTTTCTTCGGTCAGTAGGACCGCACAAGAAGAGAGGGAGAAGCACAGTAAAAAGGAGATCTTTAGTTATCTAGTTAAAGAGAACGCCGCACACGAAGATCGAAAGAAAAAAACGCCCACAGGTTCTTGTTTTCGGCCGTACGCGAGCGTCTTGCTTCCTCATTGATTTGTGCTCCGTGAGATTTATTATATCCGATTGAAGAGTTGTTTTACTTGTAAACATTTTGGTTTTTGATATAATTTAGGTGCAGGAAACAAGAGCGTATTGAGCGATTGTAATTCCGATTCTTCGATTATAGTGGATTTTATTACTGCTCTCCCGTGGATGTAGTATCGATATTCGGACCGAACCACGTAATCTCTGGTGTTCTTTATCGTTCCTCGTTATTTTTCTGGCTTTTTCGCATTGACATAATTTGCAAGATCCTGTTATTCCTCGCATTATATTTCAACAATTGTATCAGAGCTTGGATCAGATTTCTAGATTGTGATTTGGGGCTTTTGCTTGTCTGATTATTATCTAGATATTCTGTTTATTGCAATTATGTCTGGAGTGAAAGCAGAAATTGAGAAGTTTAACGGAAGGAACAACTTTGGGTTGTGGAGTGTTAAGATGCGTGCACTTTTGACAACTCAAGGTTTAGCAAGGCATTGGATGGCGAAGATGAGTTGCCGATTCAATGAAAGAGGCTGATAAGGTAGAGTTATTGGAGAAAGCAAAGAGTATAATACTATTGAATTTATCGGATGAGGTGTTAATAGAGGTGATCGAGGAGAAAGATGCTGCATCGTTGTGGGCAAAACTTCAAGCCCTCTATGTAACTAAAGGTTTGAACAATCGCTTATACATGCTGAAGAGGATGTTTCAGTTTAGATATACTGAAGGTACGTCTATCAGATCCCACCTAGATGAATTTAATAAACTCATTATGGATTTGAAGAACGTCGGTAAAACACTTGATGATGAAAACAGGGCATGATGTTGTTAGCTTCTTTACCAGAGTCATGGGAGCACTTTACTGATTCATTGTTGCAGGGCGAACTACGATTACTTCGGAAGAGGTAAAGTCCGCCTTATTTTCTAAGGAGTGGTAGAGAAAGTTGCGAGATGACAGTCTGGCGCATGATGTAGCGCGGGAACTGATGATTCGAGGTAGAGAGCAATATCGAGGGTCCAACAGCAGCAGCAGAGGTAAAAGCAGGTCTAAATCACACCATAGAAAGTCCAAGGGACGCGTGAAGTGCTTTGAATGTCACGAGGAGAGTCACATCAGGAGAGATTGTCCTAAGTTGAGAAATAGAGGTGATAAGCAGAAAGCTACAAGCAGTGTGGCAAATGTTGCTGAGGAGAGCACTAGTGATGCAGAGGCTGTTTTATGTGTAACTACAGGTTCGTCAGGAGACGAATGGGTGCTAGATTGGGTGTTCTTATCATATGACACCTCATAAGAACTGGTTTACTACTTACCAGACTGCAGATGGTGGTAGAGTTCTGATGGGAATAACGCAGCCTGCAAGGTTGGGGGATAGGGACAATTCAGATTCGTATGCACGATGGTGTGGTGCACACATTGACAGACGTGAGGCATGTACCGGAGCTCAAGAAGAACTTATTTCTCTGGGGACACTCGATGATATCGGGTGTAAGTACACTGCTGAAGGTGGAGTGCTGAAGATCTCTCGAGGTGCCATGACAGTGATGAAAGGGAAGAAAGTGAGTTCTCTTTATCATCTACTAGGAGAGACCGTGACAGGAGCTGCTGCAGTTTCATCAGGTGAGTCAGATTCTGATTTAACTCAGTTATGGCATATGCGTTTAGGGCACATGAGTGAGGCAGTATGACGATACTGAGTGATAGGGGGTTGTTAAAGGGTCAGAAAACAAGTAAGTTAGACTTATGTGAGCACTTGTATCTTTGGAAGCAGCGCCGGATAAATTTACTACAGGTATTCATTCGACCAAGCAACCGGTTGAATATATTCATTCAGACGTTTGGGGCCCGTCTCCTGTTCCTTCAAAGGAGGTGCCCGATATATGCTGACATTTATCGACGATTATTCCAGAAAAGTATGGGTGTATTTTCTGAAGCACAAATCTGATGTGTTGATCGGTTCAAGAAATTTAAGGCATTGATTGAAAAGCAGTCAGATAAACAGATCAAGTGCCTGAGAACTGATAACGGCATGGAGTTCTGTGGTAAAGATTTTACTGAGTTCTGCGAGAGAGAAGGGATTGTGAGACACCGCACAGTACCTGGGACACCACAGCAGAATGGCGTGGCAGAACGAAGAACAGAACTTTACTTGAGCGGGCTCGAAGTATGCTTTCGCATGCTGGAATAGGTAAGGAATTTTGGGCCGAAGCAGTGAATATGGCCTGTTACCTGATTAATCGATCTCCATCATCTGCTATCGAGTGGAAGACTCCAAAGGAAGTATGGTCGGAGAAACCTGTTGATTACTCCGGATTACGAGTATTCGGATGTCCTGCGTATGCTCATGCTCATGCGAGTGATGGTAAGCTTGAGCCGAGGTCGAAGAAGTGCATATTTCTGGGTTATGCACATGGGGTGAAAGGCTACCGCTGTGGTGCACTGATCCAGATCACCGGTTTTATAATCAGCAGAGACGTGATATTCGACGAGACTGCAATGCTTCGACAGAGGAGTCTGAGACACTACCAGCAGAGCAGACAGATCATGGTGTCAGTAGTGAGGTGGAGCTTCAGGTGGAGACTCTAAAACCTCGGAGGTAAGAGAGTTGAGACTGCAGATGAGGCCGCAATTCCTGAAGTCGGTGATATTGAACAACCAGCGCAACCCACAATATAGTATAGCCACAGATAGACAGAGAAGGAAAATTAAACCACCGTACGTTATGCTTATACAGATATTGCTTATGCTTTGACTGTAGGTGATGAGGTGGAGACAGATGAGCCTTTGTCTTACTCTGAGGCGATGGCTAGTTCTGAGTCGTCGCAGTGGCTAGGGGCTATGAGTGAAGAGATGGAATCACTCCATCGAAATCAGACATGGGAGCTAGTTAAAGTATCCAAGAGCCAGAAGATTGTAGGAAGTAAATGGGTCTACAAACGGAAAGAAGGCATTCCTGGTGTTGAGGCAGCGAGGTATAAGGCGAGACTTGTTGCGAAGGGATATACACAGAGGGAGGGCATTGACTACAATGAGGTATTCTCTCCTGTGGTAAGACATATTCTATTCGTGTTTTACTTGCCTTAGTCGCTGCACATGATCTTGAGTTGGAGCAGCTTGATGTGAAAACGGCGTTCCTTCACGGTGAGTTGGAGGAGCAGATTTACATGAGGCAGCCAGAGGGATTTGCTATTCCGGGTAAGGAAGACCATGTTTGTTTATTAAAGAAATCTTTATATGGGCTGAAACAGTCTCCTAGGCAGTGGTATAAGCGTTTTGATGCTTTCATGGCTAGTCAGGACTATTCAAAAAGTCAAATGGATAGCTGTGTTTACTTTAGGAGACTGGATGATGGGTCTTGATATATCTGCTGTTATATGTTGATGATATGCTGATAGCAGCTAAGAATATGTCTGATATTGATGTGCTGAAAGGCAGTTGAGTGTTGAATTTGAGATGAAAATTTAGGTGCTGCAAAGAAAATTTTGGGTATGGAGATTTTTGTGATAGGACTGCAGGAGTATTACACCTGTCTCAAAAGAAATATATTGAGAAGATTGTTCACGTTTTAATATGCAGTCAGCGAAGTCTGTGAATACACCATTAGCGAAGCACTTTAAACTTTCAGATAAGTTATCACCGCAGAATGAGGAGGAGGAGAGCATATGTCTCGTGTTCCTTATTCTAGTGCAGTGGGTAGTATTATGTATGCTATGGTTTGCACTAGGCCTGATATTTCACAAGCGATGAGTGTAGTCAGTCGTTATATGAAGCGTCTGGTAAAGCTCATTGGGAAGCTGTGAAATGGATTCTCAGATATTTGAAGGGGACAACAGACATTTGTATAGTGTACCAAAGGGACAGTAATGGTAGTGAGACCACTGGTTATGTGGATTCTGATCATGCAGGTGACTTGGATGAGTGCAGGTCTTTAGCAGGGTACGTATTTACGCTTGCAAGTGGTGCAGTTAGTTGGAAAGCATCTTACAGGATCACGTGGCCTTGTCGTCGACTGAGGCAGAGTACATGGCACTTACCTTTATAGCGAAGGAAGCGATATGGTTACAAGGTTTGCTCTTGGACTTTGGTTAGAACAGAAAAGTGTTGATATACACTGTGATAATCAAGGTGCATTTATCTGGATATAATCCGGTTTATCATGAGCGAACGAAGCATATCAATATCAGTACCACTTCATTCGAGATGTCTTAGCAAAGGGTAAGGTTGTTGTGAAAAAGATTGCACAGCAAAGAACCCTGCGGACATGATGACTAAGCCTGTTCCTTTGGTGAAGCTCAGCCTTGCTTGAGCACTATTGGTGTCTGTAAAGAGTGAGGCCCTTTAGGGCGATTGGAGAGTTAGCATAGATGATGAACACTATTAACTTGGTTTTCAAACATTGAGCCAAGGTGGAGAATTAAATTGTGCCTCGAAAAAAAAAAAAAAAAAAAAAATTTGTACAACTAACGATGTTAACCTAATTGAAAAAACCGACTTCTTACAGAGATAGAAAAATCTTGAATAAATGTAAGATTCACCCTAGTTAGCTTAGTGGATCCTTTGCTGTAGTAAGGGGCCTTCTTCTACTGGCCGATTAGAAAAGAAAGTGCTCCTCATCTAATATACATAAGATAACCTATAATATTATAATGGTAGCACTTTCTTTTCTTCTAAATTCGGCAGAAGAAGTCCCCTTACTACAGCAAGAGGAGTCCACGAGCTAACTAGGTGAAATCTTACATGTTTCAACATTTTCATATCTCTTAAATTTCGAACTCGAGGTACAAATTTAACAATTCTCCACCTTGACTCAATGTTTGAAGTCAAGTTTAATGTTCATCATCCATGCTAACTCTCCCATTGTCCGAAGGTGCTCACTCTTTATAGACACCAATAGTGCTCAAGCAATGCTTGAGCTCACAAAGGAACATGCTTAGTCATCATGTCCGCATGGTGTCTTTGCTGTTGCAATCTTTTACAACAACCTTACCCTTTCTAAGACATCTCGAATGAAGTGGTACCTGATATTGATATGCTTCGTCGCTTGTGATAAACCGGATTATATCCTAGATAAATTGCACCTTGATTATCACAGTGTATATCAACACTTTTCTATTCTAACCCAAAGTCCAAGAGCAAACCTTGTAACCATATCGCTTCCTTCGCTATAAAGTAAGTGCCATGTACTCTGCCTCAGCCGATGACAAGGCCACGTGATCCTGTAAGGATGCTTTCCAACTAACTGCACCACTTGCAAGCGTAAATACATACCCTGCTAAAGACCTGCACTCATCCAAGTCACCTTTATGATCAGAATCCACATAACCAGTGGTCTCACTATCATTACTGTCCCTTTGGTACACTATACCAATATCTGTTGTCCTCCTTCAATTCTGAGAATCCATTTCATAGCTTCACAATGAGCTTATATGAGGGGCCAGGAACGCTTCATAGAATAACTGACTACACTCATGCCTGTGAAATATCGGCCTATTGCAAACCATAACATCATAATATATCCTACTGCACTAGAATAAGGAACACGAGACATATGCTCCTCCTCCTCCTCATTCTGCGGTGATAACTTATCTGAAAATTTAAAGTGCTTCGCTAATGTGTATTCACAGCTTCGCTGACTGCATATTAAAACGTGTAACAATCTTCTCAATATATTTCTTTTGAGAGCAGTGGTAATACTCCTATAGTTCTATCACATAAAATCTCCATACCCAAATTTTCTTGCAGCACCTAAATCTTTTATCACTTAAATTCAACACTCAACTGCCTCTTCACACATCAATATCAGACATATTCTTAGTTGCTATCAGCATATCATCAACATATAACAGTAGATATATCAAAGCTCATCATCCAGTCTCCTAAAGTAAACACTCTATCCATTGACTTTTTGATAGTCCTGACTAGCCATGAAAGCATCAAAACGCTTATACCACTGCTAGAAGACTGTTTCAGCCCTATAAAGATTTCTTAATAAGCAAACGGTCTTCCTTACCCGGAATAGCAAATCCCTCTGGCTACCTCATGTAAATCTGCTCCTCCAACTCACCATGAAAGAACGTCGTTTTCACATCAAGTTGCTCCAACTCGAGATCATGTGTAGCGACTAAGGCAAGTAAACACGAATAGAAATATGTCTTACCATAGGAGAGAATACCTCATTGTAGTCAATGCCTCCTCTATGTATATCCCTTCGCAACAAGTCTCGCCTTATATATCGCTGCCTCAACACCAGGAATGCCTTCTTTCCGTTTGTAGACCCATTTACTTCCTACAATCTTCTGGCTCTTGGATACTTTAACTAGCTCCCATGTCTGATTTCGATGGAGTGATTCCATCTCTTCACTCATAGCCCTAGCCACTGCGATGACTCAGAACTAGCCATCGCCTCAGAGTAAGACAAAGGCTCATCTGTCTCCACCTCATCACCTACAGTCAAAGCATAAGCAATATCTGTATAACATAATGTACCGTGGTTTAATTTGCCTTCTCTGTCTATCTGTGGCTATACTATGGTTGTGGTTGAGCTGGTTGTTCAATATCACCGACTTTAGGAACTGCGGCTCATCTGCAGTCTCAACCTCTATTACTCTGAGGTTTTAGAGTCTCCACCTGAAGCTCCATCTCTACTGACACCATGATCTGTCTGCTCTGCTGGTAGTGTCTCAGGACTCCTCTGTCGAAGCATTGCAGTCTCGTCGAATATCACGTCTCTGCTGATTATAAACCAGGTGATCTGGGATCAGTGCACCACAGCTGTAGCCTTTCACCCCATGTGCATAACCCAAAAATATGCACTTCTTCGACCTCGGCTCAAGCTTACCCATCACTCGCATGAGCATACGCAGTACATTCGAATACTCGTAATTCGGAGTAATCAACGGTTTTCTCGACCATACTTCCTTTGGAGTCTTCCACTCGATAGCAGATGATGGAGATCGATTAATCAGGTAACAGGCCATATTCACTGCTTCAGCCCAAAATTCCTTACCTATTCCAGCATGCAAAAGCATACTTCGAGCTCGTTCAAGTAAAGTTCTGTTCTTCTGTTCTACCACCCATTCTGCTGTGGTTGTCCAGGTACTGTGAGGTGTCTCACAATCCCTTCTCTCTCGCAGAACTCATAAAATCTTTACCATAGAACTCCATGCCGTGATCAGTTCTCAGCACTGATCTTTTATTTGACTACTTTTCAATCAATGCTTAAATTTTTAACCGATCAAACACATAGATTTGTGCTTCAGAAAATACACCTATACTTTTCTGTAATAATCGTCGAATAAAGTCAGCATATATCGACACCACCTTTTGAAGGAATATGAGATGGACCCCAAACTCTGAATGATGTACTCGACTGGTTGCTTGGTCGAATGAATACATGTAGTAAATTTAACCTACGCTGCTTTTCCAAAGAATACAATGCTACATAGTCTAACTTACTTATTTTCTGCCCTTTAACAACCTCTATACTCAGTATCGTCATACCTGCCTCACTCATGTGCCCTAAACGCATATGCCATAACTGAGTTAAATTAGATGTGACTCACCTGATGAAACTGCAGCACTCCTATCGCGGTCTCTCCTAGTAGATGATAAGAGAGAACTCACATTTCCTTCCCTTTCATTATTGTCATGGCACTTCGAGAGATCTTCGGCACTCCACCTTCAGCAGTGTACTTACACCCGATATCATCGAGTGTCCCCAGAGAAATAAGGTTCTTCTGAGCTCTATAAATGCCTCACGTCTGTCAATGTGTGCACCACACCATACATGCATACAAATCTGAAATTGTCCCTATTCCCGGCCAACCTTCGCAGGCTGCGTTAATCCATCAGAACTCTACTACCATCGGCAGTCTGGTAAAGTATAAACCGGTTCTTATGAGGCGTCATATGATAAGAACATCCAATTTAGCACTCATTCGTCTCCTGACGAACCTGTAGTGCACATAAAATAA